>JAOWAR010154028.1:0-11025 GCA_028571005.1 Clathrina lutea
AGAACTTTGCATCAGCAGTCATGCCATTGCAGGAGGTGTTCACATCCACAGTCCCACAATTCATGAGGTCAGCTCCATAGATGCCTCGCATGATGGCACTGCTAGGTGTCAAGTCTTCTTCTGCGAGTCCAATTTGTGAAAGCATTGAGAGTGGCATACATGACACCATAGCGCCTGTGTCAACTTTGCCGGCTGCTGCAAAGGCTGTTCCTTTCGTGTGGAAGGTCAAGGGAGCATATACTTCACGGTTTGAGTGTGAACTAGCCATGTTGATCGATAGTGACTGCATGTCAAACGGGTCATCCTCATATTCACTGGAATGGTCTGCGTCGAAAGCAATATTGACCGCATGCTGGTGATATCAGGGCGCCCGTTTCTTGAAGCAGGCGGGCTTGAAGTGTCCGCCTTTCCCACAGAAGTGACAGATGGCATGTCTAGCCGGACATCGTTGGCATGGGTGTGCAACGCCATTGCACCAGGAGCAGGCGCTTCTAGCTCCTACGACAGGCATTTTGGTTCCTTTCTGTCCTGGTTGAGGCTTGAACTGTGGCTGCCTGGCAACCTTCTGTTGCGATTGTCGTGTCGGGTGACGGGCATAGGATGCACTGACGTGAACATTGTCACCGTCTCTAAACCTCTTCACGCTAGCCTCGACTGCTTCTTGCTGCTTCAGGACGTCCAAGCATACTTTTGTCGTCACGTCCTCCTTCAGCATTAGTTTTTTTCTTGCATTCCTTGTTCAAGCAGCCATGAATGAGTCTGTCCACGATCAGAAACGTTGTGTCTTCTGGGAATTCCGCTTGCCGATACAAGTTCATGACATAGGAGAAAAATGTTGTGGTATTCTCACCTGCTTGTTTTTGAACATTGTAGAAGTCGCACCGCGCTTCTCGGAAGAATGTGCAATGTGTGAGACAGCTAGCGAGCTGATCCAAGAGATTCGCTGGAGTGGACGCATCGATGGTGGGGTCCTCGTCCTTTTTCACCTTGATGAGCGACTCCGCATGAGCGCCGGCCAAAATAAAAATGTGATTTATTTTCACCGGATTGGACTTGGCGGCAAGCTAGAGGCTCACCGATAATCCGTTCCACTTCCTTCCTCCAGAGTTTGAACTGTGAAAGGGCGCTGGTGGAGGTCCAGTCGACCTTCATAATGGGAACATAATTTGCATCTGCAATTGTCGATCGATCTACTCATCCAGGTACAGAATGGCGTAATACGCATGTCGAAGGGTCACCATGTTCCATTTCTCAACTTCTTCTAATTCAAGCGTATTATATGAAAGATCAAGAGAGGGAGAGAGTGTCGTGAAGAAGACAACTCAAGAGCTAGATCAACAAGACAAGAGGAAGCTAGGAATACAAGATAAGAACAAAATGGTGGGTAACCATGCCAACAATAATATCTATGACAACATTGCGACATTATCTATGTAGTGTTTCTATTTCCCTCTCTCCTTCACCCAGGCACAAGGCCTTGGAACATTACCACGCTGCTGGCAACATCCCTGGAATTGTGGAGGCACAACTTGAGCTTGATCAGTTTATGCCCTCCATTCAACTGGTTGAAAGCCTGGTTGAGGGTGATCCTTGTTTACCAGTACGTTCTGGGCAAGTCGGCATAACTTCTGTTTAAAGGATAATTAAACTGAGAAGTCCCATTGTGGAGAATGAGTGATAAATTTCGTACATTTGATGAATTGCTCATTCACAATTAACATTTTTTGTAATGTCTTGCTCTGGGCTGGTGAAAATCACTTGGCTTTGAATTTTCTAATTGAAAATTTCTGCCGGGCAGTCCTTGGCGATCAAAAGAAATGAGCATACTAGATAATGCTGGCAGTTTGATATCAAAACTTTTTTGCTTGATTTCATCTGTTCACTCAATGTAGGAGTTAGCAGAAATGCTGATCCGCTTTGGACTGGTGCCCGAGGGAATTGATTCCTATGTGAAGGTCAGGTCAGCTTTTTGAGGTGTGCGTCCTGTGCAGAATGCGCATATCGCCACAGTGACGACAATTAATGTGATTGATAATGCCCGAAAAATACCAGAAGAATGGACAAGATTTCTTTTTGTACAGTTAGGTTTTCGAGACCCTTTTTCTGTGTTAAGAATGGTGTAAGGCACTGAGATGTTGCGGTGCCGGAGAAAACAAGAACTCGTGCTCATTCTCCTCTATATTTTTTCAGGCGGGCCAGACTGAAGTGGCCATGAAAGTGTGTGTGGACAACTTTCGGGTGAGTATAAATGCAACCACAACGTTGATAATTACAAAAAGAACGGGGATAGGCCAGGCATTGCTCTAAGAGTGACCAGGGGAAGGGAGGGGGTGTGGGAGAGAGAGAGTGTGTGTGTGTGTGTCTTAGAGTGAGAGTGGAAGTAGACAAAAGTCAGCTTAATACACGATTCAGCCCATGCTGTTCGTCAAATATGAGTATCCGATTGAAAAGAAAAGATTGATGCAGTCGATCTAATCCTGAAGCCCTGATCCATGAACGAGTCACAGCTTGCAAAACCTCTGTAATTGCTTCCCATCTTCCCATCTGCTCTTCGATGTGAGAACCGATGATTACAGCCAAGAAGAAAGCTCGGTCTGATAAAATCTACTTATTCTTTCTTTGTTAGTGGCAGGAGGCAATAAAGCTGGCAAAGAAGTCAAGCAACCTGGACCATAAGAGACTTCTTGACAGCTTGAAGAAGCAAGGCGAAAACCTGGCATCGTCTGGCCACTGTTTGGAGACCATCAAGCTGTATCCTAACTTTGTCCTCAAATATATTTCTGTCCGTCATAGTTTTTGTGAGACTCTAACAACCATGTATCAGTATCTGTACTGCACTATCTTTCGGATAATTTCATCTTGAGAAGATGGTTTCTTCACACTTCAAAAAGTTGGGGAAAGGCTTTTTTTCATGCCAGAAGATTTGATGAAGCTCGAACTCCGTGCCGAGACTGGGAGTCAACCCCGCGGCACCAAATCACCTAGCAGACGAGAGGCACCGTACTATCCACTGAGATGTCACATCATGGCATAGCGGACAGTAAGGCGACTCTCATTTTTTGGGTGATTTGATACTGCCGGCTTAAGGCCTGACATCAACACAAAGTTTGAGTCTCATCAAGTATTCTTCAATGAATATATTTCTTTCATTTGGTTACATCTCTTCTTAACAATGCTTATTGTGAAACTTTCTTTAACAATTTGAATTTTTTTCTGATGTGTTACTACATTCTTTTCAATGGCTCGGATTGTTAGTTCTTTGCGGGTGTGTGAACAATGGCTCACTCTGAATTTTTCGTGACAAAAAGAGAACAGCTACAAAGAACTGGGTTGGAGTTTTGAGGCGGCTGAACTCCTCCACAAGGTTAGCGAGCATTGTAGAGTTTGGGAAATTTGAGGAATTAACTTCTGCTTGGAAACTCCTATGGTAATGACAGAATGAACTCTCCTAATGTGAGCTTCTACAAGCTTGGATCTCTGGCCATACAGTATATTCCCAGTTCTTGTTGTGTCAGATTAGAATGAGAAAAACCTCGCTCACTTGCCTTGAAGACTCTGTTTTTGCCTGGGGGCTCTGAGCTTGTTCATTTCTATGAAACACCTGAAGAAAGTTTCAGGAAGATTTTTTTCACAAGAGTCTAACTTGTTTGAACTAAAATTTGTCAGCAGCTACGGAGAATGTTTGATGAATGGTTACGCTGCGCTAACTTTATTTTGGCCCCATGCTTGCAGCTTGCTAAGCCTGAGTTGAAGAAGAAGAAATATCTGCGTGCAAAACGCCTTTTTGTTCTTGCCGCACGACTCCTCACCCGAAGATCTGAAAGCTCTGCGGCTGAAGTAAGTACCAACGAAGCCAGTTGTAGTGAAACACAAGCTGGCTTCTTGGGCCAGATTTCAATAACCAACCCAGCCAGGCACAGTCAAAGTTGGATATCGCATGCCTGGCTTTGTCCGTGCCCTTATAGAGTGATAAGCTGATAGGCTTGTGTTACTAGACCAATCACAGGCACTTGAATTGTGAAACAACCCTCAGCAGACTGCAGTTTCATTCTCCTCTTTCTAGTCCAGACTCTTTTGCAAAGACTGTCCCAAACTGAACTGGGTTACAGAATGGTGTGGGCTATGGGTTGTTGGATGCTTGATAATATTGCAGCGACGGTTCTTTTCTATTTATGAAGAGCCTGTTCCAAATTGCGTAAAAAAATTGAGAAGAGCAATGACATACAATGAAGTCTATACAAGATTAATATTTGGAACTAAATTGGCAAGCCATCTACGAAGAAACGCTGGTCTCTGGCGTCTGTTGTTCAAGTCAAAAGATGAATGAAGGGGCGTGAAGACTCTCAAAGAACAGGAATATCTACCAGTGAACGGTGACAATTCATTCCCAAGAGAGCATGCTGATGGCACGGTAAGGTTATGCTACAGAATGTGTAACTAGCTATTAAACTGGCCAGAAGGCATGCTCACGTTCTGCACAGAGCTGGACAAGTAACATCAATGATGATCAGGCCAGCCAATTGCCTGAGGTTGGCAGATACGTCTTCACCAATCTGCTTCTGGGCACGGATAAACATTGGAATCTGCTCAGTTTGGTCGCCAAACTGTATCTGCATCATATTCTGTCCCCAAGCTAGCCGTTATGATGACTCGGTCCCAAACAGGGGATTTTCCACGTGTCATTGGCTACTGGATACAGTCCACTAACTCTAACCAACTGTGTCACGTTGAGATATAAGCATGATACTTTATTTAATAAGGTTGCCTTCTCCTCTTCTACATCATTCTGACTTCTGCTTAAAAGGACCTTCCTGCAGCTGAACATCCTTTCTTTGAAATTTCGCACATTTTTACTGCAGACTGAGCAGAGACTCTTCCAAGCAGACAGTCACGATGTGGACAAAACCATGTTAATTGACCATCTTTGGCGTGGAGCTGAGGTGAAAACTGTTTTCCTTAAGGTGGTCCGGGATGGTTGTTGTGGATGTTTCTACCATCTGCATTTTTGTCCAAATTTTCACCCAAAAGTTCACCTTATCCACCCAAGAAATTAGATATTTTTGAAAGCTTATATTCAACAGATTATTTTTTTAATTCTTAGGCACCAAAAGTCATGTGATCGAAGTTATGATGTCACAACGCTATTATTAGCATGACAATGATAGAAGTCAGAAAATTGGATTGATCTTCACAGGCGTCTGCATGATCCGTCTGAAATTTTCTCTGTGGGGTCCTGTTGGTAAGCAACAAAAAAATGTGTCTGGGAATTTTCGAAATAGTATCCAATTGTCAGAAAAGTTGCACACACGTTTGGAGCGGTGGCCCTGGGCTTTGGCGAGCCATAATGGAATAACCAGGTCGAAATCGAAAAAAAATGAGACAGGCTTTTTCAGGTCCCTAATGTAGAGCACGCATGCCAAAAATCGCCTCCATTCGTAAAGAGACTGCTACAGTGAATCCAAATTTCTGCCTTCCATCCTTGTCGTGCTAGATACAGTGTTGTGACGTCATAACGTCAATCACGTGACATTTGGCGCCTCAGAATTAAAAAAGAAACAATCCATAGAATCTAAGGTTTCAGAAAATATGTAATTTGTTGGATGAATAAGGTGAACTTATGGGTGAAAATTTGGACAAAAATGCAGGTGGTACCAACATCCACAACGACCATCCAGGACCACCTTAAAAACATATACATGTACAGTCTACACCTATTATAAGACAATCCTGCCAGAAAGCACATTTTACTGTGGTTTGCCAAGCACAATTATAGTCATTTTTCACGTTGACTTTGACGAAGCTTTGTCACAGCAGAGAATTGGTTGACACCTCTTGTTAAGAAAACGTTCTGCGTCAGTCCCATTGGTTCAGAGGGTATAATTATAGAGCACCGGCCGCAAATACCACAGGTCTTGGGCTCAACTCTTGGTCAAGAAAGTTGACAATTTGTTCGACTTTCACTGAAGGGGCACGACGAACTGATTAAATAGGTTTTCTTGCCAGATACTATTAAATGTGGGGGAAATCAATTCAAGGAGAAAAAAGGAAAGGTGGAGAGGAGCAAGACAAGAATTGGGATTTGGCTGGTAAATGGAAGGAAAAGTACATAACCCCTGGACCAGAAGTTGGTTGGCCTAAGGATATGTTCTTTCTTCACCCTCTTTATGCCGAACTTTCTCCATTTTTTTCTGCTGGGTTTCCTTTCTTCCCAGGCGGCTCACTTTGTTCTGCTGGCTCACAAGCATCTCTACACAAAAAACTACGTCGCTTCACTCTCCGTGGCAAGTGACCTTCTGTTAGATAAGACTCTTCCAAGTAGTTCATAACATACACCGCAATCTATCCATTTACAGGAATGCCTGCCTTACACCTGACATTGAGAGATATTGAAACATGTGTGAACTTGCTTGGTGAATGAAAGCCGTTTGCGTTGATCTTTCAGGATATCACTTCTTCTTCTTGGCTGTAATTCTGCACAGTGCTCCCGGCTCTATGACTACGGTGACTTGTTGCCACGCAGTCTTGTCCTCACATTGACAGCGCTGTCCAGCTGCTTCGCTGGAGAAATGACTCTTTGCTCAGCAGTATGAGGCCATATTAAATTTTCCATGAGAGACTTGGCGTGATGTTCCATTCAGTCTTGTTGATTTGGATTATAAAAGTTTTGTTCAAGACTTGATTGACCGCCTCGTGGATGTTCTTCTTTAAAGATGTGACATGTTCAGACATTACATCAACGAAGTTTGAGCTTGTACTCCTATACCGAGTATCAGATTAGCCATATCAAGTCTCACCAACTTCCGTGCATGAGGGAGAGAGAGAGAGAAAGAATAAAAAGAACAATCATACATTCTTATTGACCACCTGTTCCTTCATTTGGCATGAACGAATTCTAAGTGCGAGTGGAAATGTTGTAAAGGGTTTCTGTATGATGATGGCAATATTTGCTTCCAAATGAAGTGTATTTTTAGCTTAACATATCGCTTTTGTCATCTTTTTATTATAGGCGTTTACCGAACTGGAAGAAAGTGATGATAAAACCCTGGCAGAGGCGTGCAAAAAAATTTCTCTGGACATATTTCGGAGGTTGGTTCAATATTGCACACATGTCAAGTCACAAAGAAATAGTTGTTTTGGTTGCTGTTTTTCCTCTATTTTTGGAATGAGCTATTCTGTATTCTGCTGCTGCTGCTGCTGCTGCTGACGTTCAAACTTATGCCAGCAGTCAGCCTATGCTGTTTGATGATCATCTGAAAAGGTTAACTTCTCCACTTTCAATGATGAACCATCCGCCTCGGTGGCCGAGTTGATAAAGATAGTGCTGGGTAAAGAATATACTTCCCAAGTTTGACATATGGGGTCAGCCACATACAAGAAACGGACATGTGAAAGCGTGCCACCAAGGCTGTCCGCTCAAGCGTGGCTCTGTCGTCTTCATGTGTGGCTGCTGGCACGTTCACGCCTGATCAACGCCTCTTTTCTATCCTTCCGCACCAGTAGATACAGTTGAACTGCTGGCTGGCTGTCAAATCAAAACCTGCTTGTTTACAGGCTGTAAACCCAGCCTATGCGGGCACAAGGGCTCTCACACACATTTCTTTTTGCACGGAGGTTGATCTGAGCCCGGATAGATGACATCCCGCTTCAACTCGGAGCGCACATTTGATCGGCCCTCAGATCGGGCCTGCTTGGCTCGGCCTGAGCTGGCCACGCTGTAAAGTGGTCGTGCCCTATAAGGCAAGCTCTTTTTTACATTTACAGTACCGCTCACAATATGTTCTCGAACCAAACCTGTCTGCTGTGCCCCATCCCGTTGACTCCATATGAAATGTTTGACCTGGGCCATTCGCTGGGAAAATTAAGCACTTTTTGTCATCTTTATGCTTTTCAACATTCATGATTGCATGTTAGTGCCCGGCTGATGAATAACTGAAATCTGAGTGGAATAGGTTAGTTTAGCGCGAGTTCAAGAGTAGGGGAATAGTTTGTCTTGTTCTCTAGTTCACAAAAAGAAAACATGGTTTCAAGTGTTTTGATTTGAGTGTTGAGGTTGGGTATGGAGCAAAGAGAGCCCGAAGTATTGCTTGTTACACTAATGATTACTGAGAATATTGGATTAGCTATTTCAAGTATTCAGTGAAGAATTTCGATAATATGTTATCACGGTTGCCAAGGGGATGATGTTATATCTAATGATTTTAACTTCCCTCTTCAAGGCATGGTACAAAGAGCAAGAATAGAGACGAGACGTCCTGTGGTCAGTGCAACTACCTGCTTCCTATTTGGTAAGAGGTTTTACGGAATACATTGTGAAACATTGAGTGGTGGCTATATCGATTATGTTTCTTTTGGGGCCATCACTGCTTATCTCACTCTCCTATTCCTCTTCCCCAACTCCCACATTTTTCACAGCCCTCTTTCGTACCCTTCCTCATAATTCCTCATAAATTGGAGAATTTTTGACTTAGTCAACTGCCTTTCTTTCGCATCTGGTCTCGCTGTGGCAGGGAACTGGCCTGTCCGATGTGCGGGAACAAAATGCCGACGTGTGCAGCAACAGGCTGCCCATTGACAGCTGACGTCGTCTGGGTGTGCAGTTCCTGTCGACATGCCTCCAGCCACGAAGCAGTGGAGGAGCTTGACGCCTGTCCTTTGTGTTACGATCGCACTGCCTTCATTTAGGGATGGTGCAACATAGATAGGCTTGGCTTGTTGTGTGGAAGGCGTCTTGAAAGGCATATCTGTTTCTTTCTCTCTTTTTCTTGACCAAGGAAATGAAGCAAGCTTTTGCTGGGCATTCTATGTGATGGTGTGGGCTGAGCTGCCTTAAAAAGAGTAGCTCCATGCTCTGAAAAAAAAATTCTTGTTGTTTCTTCATCAAACGAACATGTTTTTTTTTGTAATTATTATTGATTATCTTCTTGTAGAAGAAAGAACCCGGCATAACAAAAAGATAATAATCAAATGAACAAACTTTGCTTTCAAGTAACTTAGCAGAAGGAATGTGTTGTCGGGGGGATGATGAAGCGAAACATTACTTTGCGTTACTTCAATTTGCTCTCTTTAATTGATGAAGCATTGAGCAAGCGTATGGGTGGTCGCCTTTGGAAATTTGGTTGAAGATGAACGCTTTTTAAGGCCGGTTTGAATGTTGTAAGCACGAGCCAAAACTGAGAAGAAGATGTGCGTTATATGTTGCCTACTCAGTCTTGAACATAACATCATGTGTTATGTTCATCTCATATTATGAAGATGAATGATAGTGCCTGGTTGGGATTTCAACCTCTTGTATGCTACAATCATAGAGATAGGGCTGATGAAGCACAAAAGCATCACGGTGACAAATTATAGCCAGGCAGCAGTAAAGACAAAAAGCTCTTAGCTTGGAAGCTAACTCGGTGATATGGCCTGCATATAGTTTAGACCAGCACATTGCTATGTGCAGCAATGGGGACTAAACTGAGATACCAAACTTTACCAACGCTCCTGAGACCCAAAAATCTCTTCCAAAGGGATAGCAACGTCTATGAAGAGCTGAGACACTAGAATGATTTCTAGGCCTTTTCTTCTTTATCGCTTTGATATCGATTTACGTGCGGAAAGTCCTAACTGCCAAGTGCACACTTTTTCCTGTGGAAACAAGCAAGAGGACGGACACATTATTGTCTGGAAAATCTACATGTCACTTCATGAGCTCGTTTGTTTCAATCTCTAGTGGAGAGCTGGGCTCCCTAACCGTTTTCAGCTTTTGCCTATTAATTATTATTTTGATATTTGTGCATAAATTTATCTCGCTGTAATGATGATCTTCGTATAAATTTTAAACGAAGTCAATATGGCAATGGAAATATTCAGACCATGGCTGTGGGTAGTGGTGGACTAATCCCAGATGTATTACATGCGGAAGCACACATCTGCGCCAGGTTAGCACATACATAGTGAGAATGTTGGTTGCTTCCGCGGTATAGGACTGTATGTATTGGGGAAATGCAACTGCAGACAGCAGTGTCAGGACGGACAGGTGCAAGGGAGTGCGAGCAGGCGAGGCGAAACCAGGCTTCGGGTAGTAACACTCCACATTGTGGCCTTGACATTTTCCACAGTTCTTCAGTACTTCAACCTTGATTATCACCACTCCGTATGCAGGCACGAGTCTCTCTGTCACCATATCGTGGCTTTCCCAACTTTAGACGATGATAAACCTCGTCAGTATTTCAAGTTGCAGAGGCAGCCTGTTCTGTTCTGTGCTGCATGGACAAGCTGTGCATATTTCGACCACGACCGTACTGCGAAACTTTGGTTTTCAGCAGTTAGGCTTAGAACCTCACAACACTGGCCGACAATCCACTCAGTGGGTAGAGCTTTTGTAGAACGAGGGCAACCATTTCGCGAGCTGCGCACAAGCTGTAGTATTGTGCGCCGAATTTCGTCCTCGCACTAATCAACGTTCACCCGCGTGTTTCATGGGGCTCATGTTGTTTTGCCTTGAGTGTTAAAGAGTCTCGTCTTGTTTAGCTTTGTGCTTCAAGACTCTCATTTGGTTTATCATGACCAGCCACCAAATTATCCTCGAAGCGTTTGGTGCCAAGTCTTTCCGCCGCGTTAGTCCCGTGGCATGGCAAGAACGCCTTACGCTCTTCACGGTAGCGTTCGGACTATACTGAGCATTCTGTCGATAGTGACTTTCGCGAAGTTCCAATACTTTGAACCGATTTTCATCCTCGTTAATGCTCACTGTAACGTTTGGCCTTTGGTCTCAATATGCGCCATACGGTTCACCGACAACCGACTTCATTTACCCGGAAGCTTGTTTTTCTTTTTTCGTCACCAGCTAGACGCGTTCGGAGCTTTGTGTGTGTCTTGTTTGATGTTCAGGACGTGCAGCGTTACTTCTGGCATGACAAAACAAGAACGACTCGACGTTGGCGCCGGAACGCCAGACAGTTTGTGAAAGTCTCGCGTTGTCGACGTGGCGGCTTGGCCGAAAAATTGAAAAATTGATGTGACTAAGCGCTAAGCCTGAAA
>JAOWAR010154050.1:0-11022 GCA_028571005.1 Clathrina lutea
AAGAAGAAGAAGAAGAAGAAGAAGAAGAAGAAGAAGAAGAAGAAGAAGAAGAAGAAGAAGAAGAAGAAGAAGAGCTGATAAATAAAGAAATGTGAAGTTTACAAGAGGGATGGGTTCGACATTGAGCTTCCATCCTTAGGTCGAGCAAGTTATCATGAGTGGCCTCAGGTTGGTCAGCAACCACTAGCTCGATCTCTGGCTCTGGGCGCTCCACTTTTATGACTGTATCAGTGACAGTTGTGCCGGCACCAAGGAGACGCATGACAGGGTCCAGTCCCAGCTGGCTAGCGTTCCTTTGCACGAACAACAGGGCATCAACTGTCCATGGCATCAGTAAAGCACAAAGCTTATTCGCCACCAAGCCAAAAGTTGAGAATACTCTCCGCAGGACTCGACGACGCTGGAACCGCCAAGTACCTCCTTGCCAGTTGGGCAAAGTGTGGAAAGCGATGTGAATTCAACTTCCACCAAAGCAATGGATTTTCCCGGCTTTTTGCTGGCTTCTCAGATACAAAGGATGCGACTTCGGAGGGGATGTCATTCAGAACTGGCTCTGTGTGTGCTTTTCCTTCCTCTCCCAAAAAGCACTCGATGATTGCCTCTTGTTTCAATCTCTTTGGTTTTGGTTCTGCTTTTTGTAGAGGGCCGTCATCAGTCAACCCTCTTGCTGCCTCTTGTAAAAGCACATGCTTAACTTCTTTTCGCTGTAGCACAACCAGAAATGGTAGGTTCCGAAAACGTGGATATAGTGCGGCGTACAGCACAGGAGGTGAATCGGGTTTCAGGTAATTGAGTCGAAAGGGGTCAACCAGCTGATCCCGAGTCCGTGCGTTCACAGCCGCAACCGACGAACGATCTTCCGCCAGCTCTTCAAGTGGCCTCTGCAATCCAAAATTCAGAGGCAGGATGAGCGACATCGTGCCATTTTTCTCCCCACTCAGCTGTGATGTGACAATTTCCACGAGCTGCAGAACTTCAACTAGATCATGGATGACATCCCATTCCTGTCTAGAGAGCATCAAGCTCTTTGGCTTTTCATCGCTCGCTACTACGACGTCCAGTGGACGGCTCAAGTACAATAGCTGGTCCACCATGTACATTGTAGAAAGCGCTGTTCCATCTTGTGGCTACGTCTTGCACTGGCTTCAGTGCCTTCATCTTCAGGTCACATTCGCACTTCATCAAATTCTTAATGGCCAAAGCGCTGTGCTTAAAATGGCCAACAACTTTTCAGCACCAAACAAGCAACTTTTGAAGAGCGGGCACACCATCAGCAGCAGACTGCTGGCAATTATGCAGGCGATGGTAGGACTCGATGATTCAAGGAGAAGTCGTCCTGCCAGCTCAGCATTGGAAGCTTGGTCATCGACATGGGTGTAGACCTGGCTCAAAGGAAAATTGAGGTCGCTGCCCGTCCCCTCCAAAAGCTCAGCGGCTCGCTCACCTGTATGGTTCGCAGGAAATGCTTCATCCCGAGAACAAATGTCTTCATGGTCCAGTCGCTTTCAATGAAGTGGCCAGACGTGGTGTTCTACACTCCCGTAGCGCGCGACGTCCAGATGTCGGACGTCACAGAAACACCGGCACTTCCTTCGACATGGAGGACTATCTTTAGTTTGTCACGGGCGGCCTGATGAGCGAGTATCAGCTGCCTCGTAACATACATGTGTGTCTTCGACGGCAAATGGTACCTAGGCTCGAAGAATTGCAGCAGATCCTCCAGCCCTTCACCGTTGACAATTTCCAATGGCCCAAGGTTGCGCCAAAGCCAGCGGACGAGAAGCTCGTTTCCGCCGTTTGTCTTCCAGCCTGGGGAGACACGCTGAGGGGTACTTCTGGGTACAACGAAGATGTCCAAATGCGATGCTTTTGCCGTTGAGCTCGAGTTCGAACCGCCTGACGCCGTTTCTTTCTTGTGCTGACGAACGTGCGCCTTCATATTCGTCGTCCCTCCATAGTAATTTATTTTCTTCCATTCACAGTACTTTACTTTGTCTATAACGACGAGATTGAAGTCAGACCATATCACGCTGCGTTGCAGTCGACTGAATACAACTTTCTCTCTCTTGCCATCCGCCATTCCAAAGCTTTGACACCGATCGATGTGATCATGAGCAACGGGAACTTGAACGGGGAACCTTTCTGTCGACTGATCTTCGGAAACGGAAGCTTTGGCGGGTACTATAGAAGGTACAGTATGCCAAAGCGAGTGACTCCTCAACGGTGACCAACTTTCTCCATCTTGCCGCAAACAACAGGGTAATTGAGACGTGACACGCCTTTGGTCTTCCCACCTACACGGTAGTGGGGTCTACCCTTCTGCCTACAACGCCCAGATGTAGCCTACTGTGGTAGGTCGAATGAAGCATCGCAAAACATGTATAGCAGACTTCTGCCTACAACGCACAGACATAGCCTACTGTAGCCTGCGAATGAAGCATCGCAAAACATGTTGACACGGGCTCATCGGCCGTAAAGATTATCAATTAATCGCTTGCGTTGAATAATCGAATCGTTTGCAGTCAGAATCGATTAATCTGCATTGAATCGCCTTAATCGTTTCAGCCTTAATTCGAACGGTCCAAACAATTTATGAAGTTCAAATTCTGGCATTCCGAGTTTTTCATGGACAAGCTTAGAGTCTAAAAGAAGGAAGATCAATTTAGGCCGAGACTGAAATTCAACGGAAAATTTGGAAAATATTTTAAGCGCGTTTTACAATAAAAGGAGCAATTGACATCAACTCTAATTGACTTTGCCCTTTTCAGAGAAAATTGGCCATAATCTTCTTGATCGGTGAACCAGACTACAGAAGCACCTCGACAAAGAAAAGCTTCAAATTCGCCAGCCTCTTCTCTGTCGTCTTTAACCAAGAATCATTTCTTCACCGTGACTGGTCAGTGTGGAACAACACACGAACCAGGGGAACTTGTCATCAAGACCGACTTCTTCCTTCAAAAAATGGCGGTTGCCAAGGAAGATTACCTTCTCTTGGTTTCGGAGTACGTTTCCGGACAGTTTGCCGTCAAGGCTTCACACCTGCTGGGATTTGCTTTTGCCAACAGAAGGAATCCTTTTCTCCGTCAAATCACCAGGCAAGCTTTGCAATGGTTTCACAAAACGAACAACTCCAACATAAGTTTAAAAGGAGTTTACGTTTTCATCAATTATACACCAAGCTCAACTTTCTGGCCTGCTTTTGAATGTACCCCCGGAAATCATTGTCATTTTAGAAGGAGCAAGTTTGTGAGATGTACCTCCCAGTACAAAGCAACATTTTCAAATAGCCCAAATTGGGAATGCTGGATCCCGGATTATTCACAAGTATACTCGGAATGATAATGAGACAGGGAAATTGATTGATTGACGGGTAGATTTGAATGACAAGGGCAAAGTGATAATTCGGTCTTTAGACCTTGATTATTCAATCCATCGAAGTCAGGCTGTCTTTGGGCTTCTTAGGTTTAAGGTATACAGACTCAGCCAACCCGTCCCCTCTCGACACACAAAATTTCTATTGTCATGTGATCATTGGTTTCTACGAAGTTACGATAAAAGAAAATGTTGAAGAGAGTTGCAGGGTAGTTCAGTACACAAGAGCATTACTGAGAATCGAGGACGTGCGAAAAGGTTTTCAAAGTTAGTGAGAGTCCTTCTAAAAGAAGAAAGGGAAAGTTTTAATCTTTTCATTTTATCACGAGTAGCCTTTTTCGAACTGACCATGAATGATGAACAAACATAAGAATCTAAATGGCTAAAATCAAACATCTTTGGTATAGACATGGTACAGTAAGACGCTGTCTGTGAAACCAAAAAAAAAGGAATTCTTATGCTCGCGTAAGCTTCCGCTGTAATATCAACGACGCGGCTGTGTAAACTTAAAGAAGGACGTTTTTCACAAAATCCTCAAAATAATTTGCTAGTTTTTTGCGGGAAAGGATGTAGTTATAAATGAAACGTTGCAATCGCAATATATCACCCATCACTTCTAGTTAGTCACAGAAAGGTGCCAAGCCTAAAAAATTGAATTGCGGATTGGCACCGTCAATACTCTGGATATTGGTGCCACAAAGGGATAAAAGTCAAGCATCGTCTTTATGCTTTGTCGTGTGGAAGGGAATGTTCAGCTATGACTAAATTAACACATTACCTTCTTCGGAGCCTTACAAGTATCAACTAAGCTTCCTCCTTGCATTTTTGTTTTGTGAGGAGAAAGTTTAAGCTGGGAATGACAAGGTGACAAAAATAACTATCACTTTGCGAGCTCACTGCAAAACTAAGTTATTCAGGAAACGTCCATTCTGACTTGAAACCTGCATAGGTAGTGTAAATAAGATGGAATTACTCTGTAATCAGCTGCTTCAAGTTTGCGTTTTTCTTCTTTCACGATATTTCCCTTTCTCGTTCTTTTCTGCTGCCTTCTAATTTTGATGACCATAGGCAATCTACATTGTTGTGGCAGTCGTGGTAACTGCCATAGTCGTAGCACTGCTGACAATGGTTGGAGGCTACATTTGCATATCTGTGAAATGCCTTCCGAGCTGCGTAATCTATCGTTTGGACAGTCACATCCACCGAACTGATGGCCGGTATCTCCACAAGCGCGCCAACCAAACAGCTTATGATACAGCTATATTCAGGAATCCATACAGCCAGTCAGACTGCGAGGATGGTGTCACTAATGATGACCTTTTCTCATCTTTGGAGAGTCCGAATGCATCGTACACAGGTGTGCAATGGATAAATTTAGTGGAAAGGCAAGACCACGAAGATGTTGAAGAAGAGTACAACTCTTTTACTCGCATGCCTTCAAAATGACATCGCAAGACTTCTTTTGACGATTTTATTCTTTCTTCTTGGGTGGAATTAGGCTTCATTTTAATCTTTTAAGTTAGTGAAAGACAAAGTGTTAGGTGATAAAGCCAGCACTTTCACCGTCATCTACTCACCACGATCCCACTTCAACCTGATCCTCGATCATCCCTAAGGAAAAAAACATTCAATGTTGGTCAATTTATTCTCTAGTGTACATTACTTCTTAATGGTCAATTTTTTTTTCTTGAATTGGTTTGGCCCTTCTCTCTTGTTATTAAAAGAACTGCTTCTCGGCAGCCAAGTACCTCGCAGTGGCTCCAGAGTGGCAGAATGCGTACAGAAGTTTTGTGGGAATCCGTTTCAATTCGCTACACCACTATCAATTCTTCAGACAAAAGGGAAAGGGAATATCAGAGTGTGCTCTTGCTTCGAGAAATCGGTGATATATCTAGGTGAAGGAACGCTTCGGTGAATGCTGATTTAGGGATGACTTTTCCACGTGCCCAATCCCACGTTGGAATTCAAACCTACTAGAAAAAGGATTTGTGAATGCCAACAGCTGCTTGCCAAGACCGTGAAATGGATGTCAGTTTTGTCTCAAGTAACAGCTTAGGTAGTACAGCTGGTGTGAACGTCCGTCTTCGGTGTAGATCAGTTCATTTCGATTCGACGAGCTAGGTCATTAAAGCGACGTCGTCATTATCAACCTACAAAAGAAGCCGTGTGGCAAGCGATGCTGGCCGCGTGATACTGAAAACATGAAGAAAAGCTGCTTATTTGGCAAAAGAAAGAAGAAAAATTCAGTCTTAGGCCACTCGTGCAAAAATGATAGACATTGACCTCAGCCCTGAGTTTCCCAGCGAAAGCCTTAGGCTAAAGAATTTGTTCAGCCAGGGCACAAACGACAGATTCGATTACAGTTGTATCCAGTACAGCAAATCGCGGTATTTGTCATTTGCGAGATTGCCAAATCCTTCAAAGCATTTGCATGTTGTTGCTCGTAGAAGGAGAACTAAAAAAAAACGCATTTCCCGAACAGGTGTGAGGATTACTCACTCAAAAAAGGAAAGAATAGCTCCATCCTTTTTTTATCGTTGACATACATGGCACGAACGTTCAGGTTGGAATATATTGTCTAAGCGCTAAGTCAACTGATTACAACACGTTGCTCGGAAATGTTCCTTTCTCCAAACTCTCCCCAGGGTAAGTGAGGAACAGAATTTTCAATTTCCTACCGTAAATGATACTTTGAAAGAGGTGAGACGTTGATGTCATCCTTGCCGGGATTCTTATCATGTCTCAGCCGTAAACTTTGCATTTCACGATTCACCTTTTCCCAGAAAAAAGTACTTGAAAAAAGCTGTGCATGCACCGTAGTATGATTAACAATTCCGGACGACTGCATTTCAACTGACAAAGCACATCTTTCTGTTTTTCTCCTTAGCTCCGGTATGCCAACATGACTCCGACCGATTTTAAGAGAAGGAGTTAACTGAAAGTCGAGCGAAACATGTCAGAGAAAAGCGGCTTTCTTCACCTACTGAGCTTATAGATGAGAGACAAGTCTTCTCTCCTTTGTGTGTTGGTGTCAATTATTGGATATTCTTCACACCTTTATCATAATTTTGTCTTTGCTTCTTGCGTATAATTTAAGGTGTTTTGCTTTCTTCAATGCTGAAGTGGCTATGGTTGTTTGTTTCCCGAGAGCGACGAAGTAGCCGGAGAAGTTCATGTCCGTTACGACAACGTTCAGTACATCGTCAGTCAAGGTCAGGTATGCAGCTCGTCGTCTCCCTCGTTTCACAAGACGACTCGCAAGTGGCTTCTACGCGTGACCTTCTTCCTATTCCATTGCTCACCTGCACAAAGTCATGGTCACTCACACCGACAGGAGACGTGCGTAAATCAGTTGTCCAGGTCCCTTGGAGCGGGCTATCCGTTGGACATGGTTGCTGACAAATTCGAGATAAGCGAATTTGACAAGTTCATGGCACTTCCACCACCCTTTGGTTCCATGGAGGGGAAATTCTTCTTCGACAACACCCAACTAAAGGTTCAAGCCCTTGAGTCATTTTAAGAAAATGCCTTGGGTCACAAACCGTCATATCATCTTTAACTACTCTAAATACTAAGCCGTGGTCTCCGGTGTGCTCTTTCCGTGGCCTTAACAGAGCCATAGTAAATCCTTCCCACGGCAAACATGCCTAAACCTCCTCTCCAGCTCCATAGGAGCCAGTCATTTCATTGCATGCTTGGTTGGAAACTCGACATGAGGAATTTCACACGTCGATGCCGCTTTCACCACGTTTCGCATATTTCGTTCACAGTGAGTTTTTCTTCGAAAGCACCCACCTAGAGGCTCAATCTTTGAGTCTACTTGATGACACACCTTTCATCCCAGTATCCATTAAACCATCTCAAGATACTTTTAACACATAACTAACTAACTGAACAAAAATTGTAATGGTCTAAATTTATCGAATGTGTTGGATCGTCTCTCGATCAACTTCACGTGCCCTCATGTAACAGAATGTGTTGCTTGATAGACAGGTTGAACTGAAGAAGCCGTAGTGGCGAAACATCTCTGAATTTAGTTGTCTTGGCTGCACTGTTCTTCACATAGAACATTTTTTTCCTTTTCAGATTGCTTGACAAACTTAAAAGTTACAACACAAGCACTTCTATTTTAAATCCTTGTAATTCACCTACTACCAGTAGAAATAACGCACTTGAAGTTATTGCCACCGTCAGGCCCGTACAGGCTGCAGGTGGTTCCACAAGCGATAATTACCGTGTGTGTATGTGTGTGTATGTGTGTGTGTGTGCGTGTGTGTGTGTGTGTGTGTGTGTGCGGATGCAGGTCATTTGGATCACCTATAATTCCGCTTATGGGTAAAGTTCTCGGCGTGCTTGATCGGGGAAACGAAATTGCCGCTTGTTTCCCTCTAGGGTAAGGGATATGCAGCTTTACTTTACCTTCGTGCTCTAGGAGCTGTTGGGTTGACCTTTAGCACGGTGTGCCCTTGAGGCCGTTATCTTGGCGGAAGAAAAACTTCTCAGCTAAAAAATTGCCACAAAAGTTTGAAGTTCGTGAGGTTTTCAAAACACTCGGCTTTTTCGGCAAAGAGCGCGGCGCTATTTGGCGGATTAAATTGTACGGAGCTTGTCAGGGCCTCCTTTGTGTGCAATGTTTGACTTCGCTTTCCTGTCGCTGGACAAGGACAGGCTTCATCCTTTGCTTCATGTGTACAGACGAAAAGTCTCTGGATCCTTTCTGGCCCGAGAAGACTTTGGTCGATCCGGCCCATCTTCGTACGTACCTGAAATAGGAGTAGTAGTGTTGAGGCAGGCTCTGGACCACCTAACAACGGGTCCGTTGCTAGGGAGCTCCGAGCGCACCGTGACGTCACGCGTGGGCTGTGACGTCACGTGTGGGATGTAGTATGTGGAATAATTGTACCCGCCCTAACTAGTATCCTAACTAATATCCTATCTAGTATACGCAAAATTTTTCCCTAACTTTTTCGCTAATTTTTGTTGCTGACGTTTTTTGACGATTCTAATGGAACTAATTCAAATTTGAAAAACATCGAAGGCTAACCGAAATCTCCAATCTCCGTCGAAATCTCCCGTTTCTCAGGTCTCCGTCGAAATCCCCCGTTTCTCCGATCTCAGTCAAAATCCCTCGTTCCTCCGATCTCAATTGAAATACCCTGGAAAAAATGATACCCAATCTCCCCCGAAAAATCCCCTTTCTCTGCATCCTACCCTCTCTGCTACTCCTAAAATAATCACCTTCTTGTCCCAACTCTCGCTCGGCAAAACAGCCTCACGCTCGGCAAAGCGCCCCGCTACTCCGTCATAAAATACCCTTTCTCCACACTCGCACTCGGTAAAAATAATCCCTCACTCTCCGATCTCCGAACACCCACTTCTCTGTCGATCGAAGGTCCAAATTGAAGAAATCCTCCGTTCTCCAATCGAAGCCTTTTTCGAAAGCCCAACCGAAATGAAAAGATTGGTCAGTCCCGATCTCCGTCATTCTCCTATCGAAGCTCCAAGGATCTCAAAGCCTTCTTCGAAAGCCGATACTTTAAACCTCGATCGCGCGAACAATACTCAGCCTACCGGGTAATTCTCCGTTTGAAGCTCCAACAAAGCCTCAGGACTTCAGGTTCTTCCGACCGGTACCTCTATCATAGAGACTTGAAAAAATGACCGACCATCCCATGATTTCCAAAACTATAGCCCCGATCTACCGAGCTGCAGATGAGTACGATGATGCGTTGTATGGGTGGGGGTCCACGCCAAGCAGCCCGACCGAGCCTTGAAACACAATACCTTGTCAGTTCTTGCCCTCTCGCTCTCCAGTTCTTTCTCCCTTCATCACCATGACCAGCAATCAATGAATATGTTCGAAATTCCTGCGAACGCTCTCCCTGCGGAGATAACCGGGGGACTACATCGAGCTTTCGTTCCATTTGAAAAATAATCAAGCACGCATAAATAATGACAATCGGTGCTTCATGAGCATTTTACTCATGACCATTCCACGGTGAAACACGCTCAGCGTGACGGAGAACTGATACTTTCCGTTCCGGTCGTCCTGAAAGATATCCCAAGAATGGAGAAGCTTGCCCTTAACCCCCTCTTCGGCTTCGAACAAGGAATATACCTCAAAAATGCTTGAATTCCCCTTTATTTTCATGCTCTTTCCTCCGGGTTGTACGGATCTGATCGGGGAAAACTGAGCGTGAATTGAATGTCACATTCGATTCACGCTCAGTTTTCATCAAGTCAACTTCAGAGTCACTTTGAGATTTTGCTCTCCCGAGACTTAGTTCTCTTCGTAATCACAATGACCGACGATCAACGAATATCTTCGAAAGTCTTGCGAAGCATCATCTCTGAGTAAATAACCGGGGACTACATCGAACTTCCGCTCCATTTTAAAAATAAACAAGCATTGATCGAGCAGCCACATAGACTGGCAGTCACGGCACGGCATCTCGCAGGAAAAGGAATTTCCTCCCAGAATACTTGATTTCCCGTTTACTTTCATGCTCTTTCCTCCGACCAAAGATTGGTTGAGCAGTCTCAACAATATACCCTCGCAGAGTATCTCGCAAAGTATTCGGCAACAGTAAACCTCGCTTCCTCCGAAACTCCGTACTTTGACGTTCTCACTTCACCCATTGACCGACGAAATTCTATCTGTAGACCGGAAATTCGTGAATAGTTCGCAAGGAGCAACTGTGTAAAGACCTCTTCCGAAACCCCGCAATTTTCTCACCTCACCCATTGACCGGTGAAATTCGATCTGCAAAAATTCGTGAACGGTCCGCAAGGAGCAACCGTGAATGTAGACGAGAAACTGAAAAATACCTCTTCTGTAGCATTCCTGCGAATACTGTTCAAATGTGATATGTCGGTAACTGTAAAATCACCATCGAACAACCTCAACGACAGTATCCGGTTAAAACTTTCAATCGAAATCCGTCCTTGTTCAAAACGTCGGTGTATCTATTATTCTCACTTTATCCAACTCTCACCCAACTCATCCGAAACATTCCTCCTCGCTTTACCCGAAACTTTCCAGATCTCAGGCTCGTCATTTACGTTCGAACTACTGGAAATCATCTTCGAAGACACTAAGTAATCAACAATAAGGGAATTGCTGATGCCATAATAAGAAACAGCTTCTTGCAAGCTGCTCGACTGATTTGATACAAAGTGATGGTGCTTTTGCTTCCGTGATCATCATTCTAGCCCTCCATCTTTACCCCCTCAACTTTAAAAAAATCTCGGTAACGGATACCTGCTACATTCTGGAGGTTGGATTATCCCTCCGAACTTCACATCTTCCACAACGCCTATCCCTTGGCACCTGAACGCATAAGTACAACACGTGAAATACTGTCATGCCATCAGGTGCAACTCTTGGATAAACTGAAATGCTCGGTGGACGAGTTCTCACCTCCTCTGCTCGTCCCCGGTTTGAATGGTGCGATGTCTGGTATACTTTGTACACCGCGCGTGAGTAAGTAGTGGTCGCAGCCCCTGGACTGCTTCGATGTGTAGACCGGAAATTCGTCAACGGTGCGCAACGAACAACGGTGAATGTGGCTGTCAATGTTTAATTTGTCTTTTGTGGTTTGTTTGTCTTTTACCGGCAATTAATCGTTTAAAAAATTTCTAGTCATGACT
>JAOWAR010154061.1:0-11020 GCA_028571005.1 Clathrina lutea
AACACTTTGGAAATGGTTAGAAGTTGATAGCATGCCTCCGCAGCTAGATATTCAGTGTTGTACCCTGCCGCCCCTTTGGGGTCAACAGTTGACCCCTGTCAACAAACACTGCATGCAACCAAGATCTATGTGCCTGATGGCTTAAGGCTATCACTGATGAGGCTACAAAGGCTGAAACAGTACTGTCTGTCTGTCTGTCTGTCTGCCTGCCTGCCTGCGTGCATGCGTGTGCATTTATGAGTGTACATGCCTGTCTGTCTGGTGCTATTTTTTCCGCTGAGTTTCGATTCTTTTGTCTGTCTGTGTATCTGTCAGTCTGTCTGTGTATCTGTCTGCGTGTCTGCCATCATGTCTGTGTCTGTGTATCTGTGTCTGTTTGTCTGTCCGTCTGTCTGCGTGCCTATCTTTCAGAAAAAGTACCAAAATTAACTCTGGCTTTGCCCATTCACCAAAGAAGCAATCTTTGGCTTGCGACATTTCGGGCCTATATTTACATGTAGCTTCTCTTCAGGCATGGCTCCAACCCTGAAGAAGTGCCATTGGCTCCAAATGTCGAGAACCATAGAGTGCTTGACGGGTGGATGCCTTTGGTGCTTTTCTATAGATATCTCCTTAACCTTGCCACTGCCCTAGGACAATTGCTGTCATCAACTGATAGATCTCTATCTTACAGGTTAAGCTTCTCTGTCTATCCGATGTCTATCCACCCGTTCACACGTCTCGTTCTTTCTCTCCTCGTCTTCTTTTCTCGAGTTTTTTCTTGTTCTCTCCACCTCTCTCTCTCTCCGGTATTCACCCCGCCTCCTCTCTCTCTGGCGACTGGTTAATTCATGTACTCGGCACACAGCCTTCCCAAATCACAGTCGGATGCCAGCGAGGGCCTTCCTCAGCAAATCCCGTATGCGTGCTCACCGGCTATGGGCGTTACGCATTGGAGATCAGTGAATGAGGAACCGTGAGTACAGTTCACCAGCTCCTTGTCCGTAGCAACTGCTGCTGCTGGATCATTCTCTTGTACCCGTCTAGCTCTCGACGCTGTGTCTCTAGCTTCTCCATCCGCCCTGCTCAGCACGCTGCTGGTCGTCGAAAATTCTTCAACTGCACCCGAATCGTTCAAAATGAACGAAGCGACCACCCCAGCATGGAGCAGAAGATACGCACAGGGCAGTTGTTATCTTGCCGCCACCATAAAAGCTACCATCAAACAAAACTCTAAACGCCCTCACACTCCGGACAGCGGCGCATGCTGCACGTCTCAGAAAACCATGTGCACGGTTGAGCCATTTATCCATGCCGCGCACATGCTGCAGATGAGAGCGCGCGTCAAGCTGCAGTTTATCAGATCCGCCAAGGCCGCTCTGAAGTAAGGTGACGTCACGGGCTGTAGTGGCAATCGCTCTTGCAAGTAGATCCACGCAGCGCAGGCGAACAAGTTCCACCTAAAAGGACAACATTTTCTTAAAAAGTGTCGATCAACGAAAGGATGCAGACAGTTTTTAAAAGGTCGTTTCGCCCTTAAGCTTCTTCAGTTGAAGAATGAATCCCTTCTGGGCGAAACGTCCTTTTGAAAACTGTCTCCATCCTTTCCTTGATCAATACCTTTTCTTAAGTTGCACCTGTACTTGGGTCACATCCTTTGTCGGTCTCGCCTTTTGTCTGCCCATCCCCTTCTTTCGTGTTCTCTCTCTCTCTCTCTCTCTCTCTCTCTTTCGAATCTCTCTCTTGATCTACCCAGCGCAAGCAGACCGTAGCCTGCTTGGCCCCTATCAATGTCCGGCAATCCATGTTATCGCGTGGTGCTTTTGAGACACCCGACCCCGAATGCTCAACAAGTCCACGCTTGGTGGTATTTTTCCGAACTCATCCATCCAGGACCACTTACTAACTAGAAAAAATGGAGAACGAAAGGACATGGGAGCCGTCTCAGAGATGCGGTGCTATGGCCTAGCACAGCTCAAATGGCCACGCTCTCCCAACCAGCAAATCCAAAAGCCCGTCTGTGCTTTACATGACACTGACACCGACGGAGTTTTCTAATGTTCAAACTTCCTTGGTGACTATGAGGTGATCCTGATGGCAAAAGGCGAACGTGGTTAGGAACTATTTGAAACTGTCCCCTAAAAGACGCTTCATATCCCACTACTGAGTATCTCATGAATGTTCTCTTTCACTACATCCCCATGGCCAACCGTCGGCAAATTAATAATTAAGATGAAGCCTGGCTGGCTGGCTGGCTGGCTTGCTGGGTGGCGGCACCGCCAATTTGCAACGTACTGGTTCCCGCTGATCGGCACTGTTTTGATGAGCGCACGTTTTGTGGCAGGAAATCACATAGGTAATCTTGTGGGCGAACAATCCCAGCAGCAGCCGCTCCCCGGACCTTCAAATTCCGAGGCACGGGAGAACACCTTTGCCCAGAAAACGTGCGCCCCACCTGAGGTTTTCGACGTTCACGTCAATGAAGCTGCAACCGGCCGGCCGTGTGGAATCGTTATTTAGGAAAGAGCGTGCCTCAAGGCATTAGGCAGTGAACAGCTTTAGAGTGGGCGAATCTATATTATGCACTCTCTGGCTGCTAGGGGAGTTTCGAAGGAATGAGAGTAGGCTTTTTATTCTTTTTCGCTGGACTAGGGAGGTGAGGTGGTGAAAAGAAAACACCCGATATCTCACCCAAGGGCGCACAGAAAATAGCAATCAACAGCACCGTCTCTTTAATTAACTATAGGCGGATTGGGCGGGGGTGAGGATGCGCTCCCCGTCTCCAAAAAAATAACATGTACAAAAGAAACAAAAAAAAAAAAACCAAATCCCGAACGAAACGGGAGACTGGCACCGTGAGTCCGGCTGGTGGCTTGCGGATCGGGATAGACGTGGCGATCACAGCTCGGACCAATGAAATCCGACCTTATTTATTGTTCATGTCCCTCTTTTTAGTAGAAATACTATAGCTACCATGACTACACTGAACATTGGCAAAGTTGAATATCGGCAGTGGCCGTTTGATATCATGTGATGTCGAGCTCACGCGCTCCAGCAGGAATATGCGCAAAGCTTTTGTTTTCCAATCAACGTAATCGATAACACATGATAATTATCATGATCAAACGCCCACTGCCAATTCAATTGTTTGTCAATGTTTTTTTGTCCATTGTCCCACTAGTACAATACTCTGCAGTGGAATCAATACAGGCAGGAAGCCTTGAATTCCTGACGTTTCGGACAATGCCCTTCATGATCATCAGAGGAAACTGCATTGGTACTGCTTATTGCCCGACCTTAGACTATGACGGTGCCGATTGCGAAGACTGATCTTGTGCCAGTAACTTCCGAGGTGTCATCAGTCTAAGCGTTCATAGAGCGAGCGTGCGCAGTTGCAAGCTGAGTACCCTTGATTTAAGTCAAAAAATTATAATCATGAGTAAGAGGGAAGCGGACCAACATTCGATGCTTGCTGCTTTTGGCGTTCTTTCCAAACGCAGCAAGCCCGACGACGAACAGGCCGCTCCTGTCAAGAAGCCCGCCAAGGCCGAAATCGTCCAAACCCTCAGGGCATTTTCAACGTTGCGCCTGTTTTCCTTTCGGAGAAACACGAGCTGATTCGGCACCGCAAGCCATCGAAAAGATTAATGCTGCCTTCGAAGGTTTACACCAACCGCCGCCGTCACGTCGAGTCGAGCGGAAAAAAAAAGCTGTACGCGAGTGCTCGAGTGCAACCTTGCGTGGTTTGACCAGTTTCCATTCAACGCTTTACTCGGAGACAGCTGAAGGTATTTTCTGCCTGCCACGTGTCCTCCTCCCCGTGTCTCCTGAGAATTCCAGAGCAAGGCGGGCCAACGTGCTGATCAGCAACCACTGACGGATTGGAAGGACGTGAAGGAGGAGGACCTCCTTGCACCTCTGCCCCGGGTTATGTCTTCGGCGGAGGTGTTTTACGTTTTTTGCCTGATGAACTTTAAACGGGCCACAAAAGGATAAAAATGCCTATTTGAGCATCTCAGTTTTCAAAGTTTTCCGGGGAGCATGCCGCTAGACCCCCTAGGAAAGCGAAGGTTTTGCCAGGCCTTGACGTGGAAGAAAGAAAGCAAAGACGTGGAAGAAAGAAAGCAAAAGGTGGCCTTGAAAAGCTTTAAACTTCCTGAGAGCTTCAACGAGTTCTCAATTATATATATGCATGACGGGGTTTAAGACCAGTCAGGAAGAAGAACCCCACCATCCCTGGCCAAATTACCTTTGTTCAAGCCTAGGCTGCCATGGCACCGGATAGGGAGAGTGGAGAATTTTCAAACAGAAGATCACTACAAGTAAACAGTGTAAAATTCAGGCAGATCTTCTGTAGAGGAAGGTCGACTATTTCCGAGCCGAGTGGACACAAATAGTTTCAGAGCATGCAAGCCTTCCTTGTACTTGTTTATAATTAGCTATAGGTCCCACTGTACTTGTAGGGGTTTTCATCACGTGACAGTGTGTGTGTGTGTGTGTGTGTGTGTGTGTGTGTGTGTGTGTGTGTGTGTGTGTATGTGTGTGTGTGCGTGTTTGTGTTGAAAGGCCACTTTTGAAATGCAAGTGAAGGCGCATTAAAACACAGCCAAGGAATAAGGTTTTGCAACGATTATTAAAAACGTTTCTTTTTTTTTTGTGTTGTTTCTATTAATCCTGGAGCAAGCTTTAAAGTCGGTGCCAAAAGGTTTAAAACCAGTTATTGGAAGCTTTTTTTTTTTTTTTTTTTTTAAATATCAAACCCAAGCAGAGAACGTGGTTCAATCGATTGCACGCCGCCATGAACCCCGCAGCAATATACATGATGGCAACGGCCATCAAGACTGGCGCGTGTCGAAGAAGGGGGTATCACAAGCTGTATGTGATGGACGCACTCCACACCAAGCCGTGCGAAAGTGTGTGGGGTAAACTTGCACAGCTATTTCTTCCGGGCGCCGACCAGCTGAAGCCAAAATTCCATACTGGCCTAGAGTGCCTCGAGATGTTGGATTGGGTAGTCCAATCGATCAAAGTTGACTTCCGATCGCCATTTCAAGAGTCGGGCAAACTCGTGATCAGGCGATCAATAGCTTCGAATTCAACTTCAACTGGACCATATCGATGTACTACATGTACATGTAGCACATGTACATGTACCTGTTGGCTGCACCGTAGCACGCACACCACTGGCGGGAGCCGGCACAACTTACATTTGTGCTGGAGGCAGTTGCTGGAGGCAGCTCCTTACCCGTTCGGACAAGCGCGTTAAGTGACTAAGCGTAGTAGGAATCGATTCAAAACACGAGGTTACGACGATCACTGACAGCAATCCTTGCGGCCGGCCCAGAATTTTTAACCCATTATGATTCAGCCATGGCAGATGCCCAGAGCTTTGCCAGAACAGAACTCAGAAGATTGAACTTATCCACGCACACACTGACACAGTCACGTGATAAAGACACGAAACTTCCCCGCGTTCCCTTTACAATGAAGTTAACATGGTTAATGACGTGCTACTACTGAAGTCTCTGTTGACCATGTTGACGCGCGCTGGACACATCGACATAGCCTACAGCTGTAGCGGAAAATGCAACACCACTACCCGCACTACAGGCAATAGCCATGGTAGCGTGACTCAGATGAAACAGGGCGCTAACTCCGGGATCCGCCCACACACCCTTGCCGAGGGTAGTATACGTAGCATACGTATGACATGACCATGATGACCACCGAGCCAAAGAACGGAGTTTATGGAGAAGGAACTCGAAGTTCCTGGAGGCGGAGCCCGAAACTCGATGAAAGGCTAAGGCTATCATGAAGTAGCTGCTGTCAAGCCATTTGAGCGTCATGCCAATGGTTCGGCCCACCAGAGCCCACCCGGCTATGAGGGACGGCGGGGAAAACCCAGACGACTCCCACAGGAGCCTTCAGAACTTGTATAACATATGCTATATGTTAATATATAATATATGTTTATAATAACGCAATTTAGCTACAAGGAGACCTAAACTTTCTTAATCTATGTATTGTGTTCTATCAGGGGAGACCCCCTCAATCAGGGCTCCGGTCCTGTTTGGGCAATCCTTCAAATAAACAAATAGATGATGATACAAGAGTTGTACATGTACATGTATTACAGCACTGCCTTGAGTGTTCCAGCGGAGAATGACTCCTGACAGGCATATGCATGGTGTATGGTTATGTACATGTAGATGCTGGGGAAGGTCCCTGCATCAGGTAGCTGCAGGCGCTAGGCACGTCTGGCTTGCTTCTCTTGGGCGTGTGGCGTGGAGAATCCTTCGCTGTGTATATGTGCATGTGTGTGTATGCGAGCGTGCGCGTGACTATAATTATAGTCAAAAATTCACGACCGATTCTAGACTTCGACCACAGAACTGCATGTTGATATTCTTGACAAGTCGAGCAGGCGTGATCGCGCGCGCGACCGCAGGCGGAACTTTCTCGTTTCTAATTTTAACCTTCACGTAACTCATCCGTCATGGCCAGCTGACAACGATCAAACTGTGTAGTCTACGCGTTTACGCACATGCATTGGCCGATCGACAGATCAGCTTCGATTTGGCGATCTGCCAACGGGCCTTCCCCACTGTCCCTAAAACTCCATCCTCTGAACGCCGGCGCCAGCCATCCCATAAAAGCCAGGGCAGCCTAGCTAGCTAGGTGCTATCGATCTTCCGCGGCGCGATACAAAAGCCGGTCACTCTGCCGATAACCTTTCAAATTCTTCCTCTCGAAGCCGAGTTTTTTCCCTCTGCATTTCGTAAAACGGTGCTTGCATTTCCTGTGCTTGCTGTCCCCAACGCCCACCTGCACGCTTTGCAACCAGCCCCAGCTCGCGTTTATAAGGGACGTGGCCGATTGGCAGATCGATAGGCTTGCTGCATTCTGTAGAGGAGAAACCTTTAGATCAGCAGAGATCAAGACGTGAGGTAAAGGATGGACGTGCTGACTCCAAGAAAGGAGGCAGACATCTTGGACTGGCTGAAATCGGTGGAGGGGCACACAACCGGAGAAGACGACTATGTGATGAGCGACCTGTTAAGCGAAGACGCTCTGAGCTGGCCGAACATGTCAGATGATGTCGCCCTCGGACACGATCCGTTCTGCACCAACTCATATTTGGAGATGGAGTCTGAAAGCCAGGTCGAGCTGAATACAGTGCTCTCGAGCGGGCTCTCTCATCTCGTGGACACGCTGAACTCCGATCCTCAGTTCTATCCTCCTCATCAGCATCAAATCCAATTCGAATTCAAATTGAGTGATGCTCCCCGCGAGTCGCTTTTCCAGCTCATGGATGCGCTTATTCGCTTGGGAAGGAAAACAAAGCAGAGAGATATGATGGACCGGCAAAAGTCGATGAGAGATCCAAAGGCTGTTGAGATTTGGGACGGGGGAGTCAGGCGCACGATCCCCCTCTCGGAACTGGACGGAGGTCGCATGCGGAGCGAAGATCCTCTAGGCTATCCGACGGAACGCGATGTCGATGAGACAAGCGGACTCACCGCAAGCTGGCCGGCCAGTGAAGCAAGCATTCACAATGATGACATCTCAATTGTCGACGCGTCGCTTGAGAGGGACTCCGGGGCTGCCCCATCGAAATCTCGTCCGTGCACAGATAATGATGCCGGCGCTCCGCCCACTGCAGCCAAGCGTTTCGCAACATGTAGATCTACGCCGCATCCCTTCGGATCACAACCGCCGGATGATGACGTTCGTAGTCAAGGCAGCGCCAGCCACGGAAGCCACGATTCGTCAGGGAGCCCCGCAGATCACATATCGGAGCAGGAAGCTCCCCACAAGCGCACCGACTCCTACTCCTGCTCGTTTCTCCAGGGAGTTTTGGCAAAGGCCGGCGGTGGGCACTTATCGAAGAAACATCGCGCCAGCAAGACGGAAGCAGGAAGCATCCCCGTGCGACGTCGATCCTTCACGAGCAAGTTGGATGCCAAGAAGAAGAAGAATTGCGATCGGGAACGGCGGCGGCAGATACAAATGAATAAAGCGTACGAGAAACTGAACAACGCACTGCCGTGGAACGTACTAAAGCACCACCTCGCACCCCCGACGTGCTACCGCCGAGGCAGGATGCCCATGACGAAGCTCAAGATCCTCAAATACGCCATTCGATACATCGAACATTTGCAAGACCAGCTGCACAGTAGCAGTGACGTACCGGCGCCACTGCAGTGGTAATCGCCATCATGCAAGCATCGAATATTCTATCTACATTTGGACCTTAATTATGACGATTATTATATGACGTAGAAGGAGTGGCATCCCCTCTCGTCACCCCGAAGCGTCGTTCATTTTTTTTAAAATTTTTATAGCCAGCCTTTAGACAAGTCAGGCTTTAGAGACACATACTGTCACACCTTTACGTTTGTGCTCAGTATCGTATGTACCATGGTCACTGAAAAGCTGTGCCTGTCACAAAAAAAAAAAAACGCTTTTCGCGAGTGCTTTAATACGCGTTTTCAGTTGATCGTCCCATTTCACGAGACTCTGGGCCACGAGCCATTGCGTATACTAGCCTTTCGCATGGCGGCTTGCCAGTACTATTGTGGGCACTGCAGGCATTTATCAAAACCTTCTGTAGTTAGTATGGGTTTGAATTTCTTCAAGCAGTTTGGTATTCGCCCGATCAGTGCTTGCGCATACTCTGTGCGTCGGCAATCAGTGCTTGTATCGAAGAATGAAGACATCGTTCAGTGTTTGTCCAGAGTCTCGTGAAACTTGCTGATGTACATGCAAGGATTTGTAACGTGCTCCACGATTAATCCTGAGTGCCAGGTTGAACGCTCTGTCAACTTCACACGTATAGTCAGTAGCGCAGGCACGTTTGAAGTGCCCGGCACGCGAAATGACGACAACAGCAACTGTATGAGTCTACGGGAGCGCAAAGCGATGCACTCTGGCGTCCCTTTGAATTGAGACAGAGGATCCAAATGTGAGTTCTGAGGGTGCGTTCGATTAGGCCATTCGCGAATGAGAATGATGCGAATAGGGCAAATCAACCGTTCGAGTGGGCCCATTCAATGAGTGTGATGAGAATAATATTCTTCTAAGAAGGGCATGACGCTAGGATTAGAAATTGTAATTCAGTTCACTGACACCAGCAGTAATCGTTTTGGATTCAACGTTTCGACCTGAGTCCTCAGGCCTTCGTCAGGATTAAAGAATAAGCAAAGATGGCAACAGTTTACTGCTCTTTTATCAGTACAGCTACAGAAGGAAGGGTAGAGGGGGGCGAGTAGGCCTGGCGAAAAAAAGCCAGCTTTAAAAAGCTTTAAACTGAGCCGAAAGCTTCAAATTCTCATGACGGCTGTATCGAGCCTAAAAGCAGCTTTTGAGGCTAGTTCGGGATTTTGATTTGGGTCCGTGCACATGTGGGGAAAAAAAGGGAAAGTCACTGCACTGACTCTCTTCGAGACTGGTCGGGCTGATTAGCGTGCGCGTGCTTGTTGAGGCGCGGTGGCGCCGAGGCCGACCTTTTCCGTACTCGCACGGTACTCGTGGTGTGCAGCTGCAGAAGAAGCGAAGAATTGCACCCTGACCAAAATAAGGAACAATATTTTTTCCTCGGACTGGGTCGTTTCCCACCATGTACCGAGGTGCGAAGGCGGAGACCGGCTGAAAGGTGACAGGTCTGATCTTTCTTTTTCCTTTATTTTTCAATGCTGCTCTTTTGACCGCCCGCCCGCATTGATTTAACCCCGACCCGCGTACCGACGATAAAATAGATTGAAGCAAGATAAATGCTCACCTCCGTGCCGAGGATTCGAACCTGCGGCACCTAATCGCCTAGAAGCAGACGAGAGTCGCCTTGCTGTCCGTTACGCCATCACGCCATCCTCAAAAAGGATGGGCAATGGACCCAGTTTCCAGGTCACCGGACGAGAAAATGATGAAATGAAACACACTGCTTTGTTTTGGACGAAAGCACATGTTTTTGGGATTCTTTTCAGCATGAGGTCCAGTCACCATCGCCTTTGGCGTTCACGTTATTGCCTCTTTCCATTCACAGTCTTCGCGATTCGGACATGAAGGAGACAGACTATCTCGAGCGCCGCTTTTCCGGCATACGAGAGTTTGGCCATGAACTCCACAATTTCCGGGCTTTGTTCGAAAAAAAGTACCAAACTGCAATGCCAGGCAATGCATTGAACGCTCGGAGCTTTGAAAAGGTAGCGTGACACTCGTGTCTGATCCCACACAAATCACCACCAGCTCTGAAAGATTTGATTAGGATCTTACAGGCGGGACGAACACAAGCTTTAATTTCTGCGGCCTTCCGCCAGGATTACGCAATATACTGATAAGATTGCGTTCGATTGGGACATTCCAGAATAGTATGGAATGGCGCATTGGGCGCGATTCCGAGAATGAATTGAATACATGTATGTCCTCTTTCATTCGACTCGCGACGTCGAAACTCGGAATGGAAGGGAAGCCCCTTTACAAAACATACTGCCCTGTACGAAAGGCCGGTTTCGCCATGAGAAAGAAGATCAAAGAGCCTGCTGTGCACAAGTCTTCGTTCTCCATCCTCGCAAAAGATCGAAGGGAAACGCCCAGGCCGGGCCTAGCTATAGCCTCCGTGCCATTTTATATTCTCTGTGGTCATGGTGACAGCTGGCCGTTCGATTGGCACAGCAAACGTCACACAAGTTAACCGGTGCGGGAATCAGTCTTCTACCCCCAGACTGATACCAATCAATCCGAGCATGCGAGCAACTTGATCGCGCTCAGAATCGCAGTGACAAGAACATTAGTCCATTGTGGCTAGATCTTGTGATTCCAACAAAGGAATGAGATTTTTTCGTGAATAGGGTTGGCTTCTCTCTCTCTCTCTCTCTCTCTCTCTCTCTTCTGTTCTTTTGGTTTCTTTACTTAGTTTCTCACTTCCGCTTACTCTTACACAACGACCAAGTACCTTCTCGCCCCTCGGCATGGCGAAAAAAGCTCGTTAGAACTGACTTTAAAGCTTTTAGCATTGCTCGCAATTTTACAGTTTAAAGCTCGG
>JAOWAR010154071.1:0-11019 GCA_028571005.1 Clathrina lutea
TAGACAAACAGACCATTAGGCCATAGCTGTTGCTATTTGTTTATACTGACATGCACTCAGCTCTGCATATCATTCATCAAAGTTTATGAACATGTTCTTGGAATCACATATGCATGCGCGCCGTGCAGTTAATGTACATTTGGGTGAGAAGCCGAGCGAGACTGAGTAAGAGAGGTATTAAACTGGGTCGAGCCACCTTAAATGTGCTTCATAGACATCATCCTGGGCTCGGGCGCCTTCCAGTTGGTGCTTCTTCCTGGCCAGCTGCGATGACCGAGCTTGCGGCTCCAACCCTCTTCTTTACCTTGCACGTCCATCGGGATAGTGGGTCCGGACCTCCCCGCAAGTGACCTGGCAAGATCAGGCCGAACTGGCAACAGCGCTAGCTGGTGCTTTTTTAACCGGCGCGCTGATTGAGGTTGATCGGTTGAACCTACAGGATGGTCGACGGCCGTGCTTCGTTGAGAGGCTGAGGTGATCGGCACTGACAAGTTGCAGATACGGACGGAAGGCACTTTTTCTTCTTTTGGCCGCCAACGAGTTTATATTCAGTGCGATCCTGGCAGTACTGAAAGCCTGATCGCCGGAGCGGCTCCCATTGAAAGATCAGTTCACCTCAACCGCGCCATCGATGGCCCGTGTGAGAAAACGCCGGTCACTGGCCCTCAGCCGAAACAAAAATGTACCGTCTTGGGACATGCCGACACATATAGAATATGCTTGGCAGGTAAACAATCGCTTCGACTTTTGAAATGTCTGATTCTAAGGATCCCACAAGGTTGGACGTAAGTTCTATGCCGGGAGACTCTCCTGTTCGACAATGTTGAGAAGGAGACACAGGCTACTCGACACACGTGAAACAGAGACGCAGCGAGCGAGTCCACAAAATTGGCCACCAACGAATTTTGCTCCACAAGAACGAGTTTCGTCGAACGACCCCTCTTTGGAAAGCTCTCACTCTGAAATTCAAAAAGAAAAACTCTAGTTGACGGATAAAAATCATCCGCACAAGCGCTCTGTGCCTGAACGGAACGTGCAGCAAAGCAATGCGTGTTTGCCACGAGGCGGAGCGTTCGACGACAACAACTCCTGAAGATCAATGATTAAATCCTTCCCCATTGTCTTAGAGGCATGGTCATGGTCGAGCACCATGCAGGTGCAAGTGCCATGCATTTCTCAAGGGCTTTTCCATTCCATCAGAGTCGAGGTAAACGTGATGCTAAAGGCTACTCATGATCTGAATTACCTCGCCCTCTTCACTTCTCTCGTGCCCGTGAAAAATTACTTCGACCGTTGCTGCGATACTTGATACACGGCGCCCTATTGGCTAATGTCCTCCGATTCAAAGTCATGGGCAGTGGTGATCATGCATGGAGTTCGAGGCGTCACACTCGCTTGTCACAGTGGATTACTTTTCTGAGAACTTAACTTCTAGTGAAATGCGCATGCGTGAAATTGCCAGGATGGAGATAACTTCCCATCAAAAATCTTCTTGACCTCAAGAAACAGCTCACTTTGCTCTTTGGTTTCCTTCGCAATAGTTGCCAGGAGAAAGGTAACTTTCCGTTGGTGCCGCCAAGTCTATGCAGAAAGTTCGTTACACGCGATAAGAAGAAGTCAACTCTTGCTCTCAAAGGAGGGACCCGGGATGTTGAGCTGACATGGAAAGAGAGGAGAAAAAAGTAATTCTTCCCGTAGCCTAGCAAAAATGCAGTAGCGGGAAAAAGCCTTCCAGGTGTTTGACAGCTGGCGAAAGTTTGAATGAAATCGCCGGAAGCGTTCCGGAAATAGCCCCTGTGGTGTGTTGGACTGTCATCTTAAAGGAGCGCAAAGGCAGCTGTCAGTCCATGAATTGTCACTGATCGCTAGACTCACGGAAAGCGCTTCCCCCACCAGGAGTGTGCGGTTTTCCCTTCGACTTTTGTTATCGTTCTTCTCTAGTTCTCTTTTGTTTTTTGTGGTTTGGTCTTGCCTACATATCGTTGAAGGGCAAGACTGTCGAAGGTGGTTCGTTTGGGTTTGGTGTGAAAATCACAGGCAAAAAGTGTGGAAATTCAAAGATACCGCTTCAAAGAGGAACGTCAATTAAGCACCTAAAATGCACATCGTGTCGTTTTAAAGCACAAGATGAAACGAACATTGAATGGCATATATTTTGGACGCTACTATGCAGGCCTGCTAAGGAATGCCATGAAGGCCTCAAAGTCAGCCACTAGCAACAACAACTTTCTCCGGGCACCTTTCTTCAATAGTCTCAACCATGAAGACTCGAATGCCGTCATGAAAATCCTGAATCAACTTCGGGAAGTTTGGTCTCGCTGAAATGATTGTACCCGACAACGGCCCTTGCTTCCGGTCTGAAAAAACTCAGCGACTCCCATAACCTACTTGGTATCGGGCACATCCAATCCAGCCCACAATATCGTCACAGCAAGAGCAATCGCCACCATCAAGCATAACGTTGAGAAAGAGCAACAGCGAAATCGACATCATCAAAGCACTCACAGTTTACTTGGAGAGCCCCGCACCAATCTGAGACTCACTAAATCCCCAGTTTAACTTTTCCTCAACCTTAGGATCAAACACGACTCAGCATCGCAATGACTCCAGAGGTCCTCAGCGAAGAACAGAAATAGAATCTCTCTTCTCAACGTGGAGCACATCTCGAGCATTCGAAATAAAAAAAAGGACATCTATGAAGCCAACCAGCCAATCGGGTTTCTTGAAGATGCCTCTCCATGTTGGAAATCTGGTTACATTGAAAGCAATGACCTCGCTCCAGACTCCTGCTGGATCATCAGTCAGGGCAACAACAGGAGAATTCGACGCAACTGTCAAGACAAGCTGAGACCCCCAATCCTGCCCATTAAATCCATAGAGTAAATTTATATATCTTACCCTCGAGCAAGAGATGACGCTGGTACGCCAATCCTAAAGAGGCGTCAGGCTAGAACTGTACGGACAGCCAGCGCTGCAGAGGAAATGAGGGCAAGCACGCGCAAGCGGAAGCCCTAACGTAACGCATTTTTATTTTAATTTTAAAACACACACTTTCTTCCTGTAGACATATTATGACTCGCTTGGCGCTAAAACCATAAACGCTCTGCTACATTTGGAATCTTTTTCTTTTATTTTAATGTTATCACATCGAAAATAATTCTCATAAAATACGCTTACACTCATAAAGTGTTTCTCTGCTCTGACTTCACGAGAAAGGCGGATAAAAGAGTTTAACATTAATTTGTTGCGTTTTGGAGTTGCTAAAATCCTCAGGATATATTTTTCAGGCCTTTCGCTACTAAAAAAGAAAAAATTATCCGGAAGAGGAACCTGGACCTCCGTAGAAAAACTACCCTAACACCATAGGCAGGTACGCCCCTGGGAACTGCAGATCTTGAAGAAGGAGTCCGATTTTACTTTCTTGATATTCCAGAGCCGGCGATGTTTTTGGTTTGTTCCTTTCTGCGTATATTTTTATATAAGAGTGGTCAGATAGGCCAAGTGGTGGTTGGAGAAGGCCAAGTGGTGGTTGGAGAAAAGTGTGTTCGAAGAGCTCAGGTGGGTTAGGTCTCGCAGTGTACCTTCTCTAGTCGGAAAGCTGATCTTTTGTCAACCTGGCGGTCAAGTGACTTCATTTAACGCCGGTGTCCAATTGAACGACTCTAAAGGATTAAACAACAATTGGCCAGGTGCTGAGTCAGTGTGATCATTTTTCCAAGCCTTTTGGACAAGCGCCACTTCCAATGCGACTTCTACATCTTTCGATAGTTCTCTCTCAAACAACGTCTTGGAAAAGACACCGTCGCGATGTAGATTCACACGTAGCCGTGACATTGTGTAAAATGAACATACGGCCGGGTGCGCGCAGAGCTAGTCGAAGGCGAAGAGCAGAAAACCTCGTCCAAGGACCAAAAGTTAATCGTGGTCGCGCGGACGGCCCCGTTGCATGCCCAAACCAACTGGAGTCGAAGAACGCCATAATGCTCTTAATGAAAAGCGATTTTCTCTTTTCCATCGTGGATCGAACTTTAAAACGATATTCTGCTGGAGTGTCATCAAGCGGAGCTTTCCGACTTCTCTTGGTCTCATGATGGTTTGGGAAGTGCTCAATGCGTGCATGTGAGATTTTTCCTCGAATCCGTGCAAGTACGATGTGATACGGCGGCATGGCGTACAATTGGCTACGCCAAGGTACGGTAATCTTTACCTATAAAACGAGGATTTCGGCTTAAATTTTATCATCGGCGACTGATAGGCCTATCTAATGATGTATCATTAGATCTTGAGTTTCTTCCTTCGTTCAGTGCACCGAGCATTTCCATGGGCGGTGTGCAACATCTGTCGATGATTGAGGACAATTAAGTTTGGCCAGGAAGCCGGGGCATTGTTCTGAAGGCACACGAAAAAGGATGATCGTGTCCTGCAGGATTGTGTCCAGACTTTCGCGAATTTTTCGTCTCGTTTCAGAAGAAGATAAGATCCCTTCGGTGCATCTCGAAGGCCCCCCGGTGTGATTTTGCCCAAAGGCCATCTGCTTCCCGCATTTTTTGGAGGCAAGCATGAGTTTTGCAAGCCCCCAAATTCCCAAGGGTAGAGCCACGACAATCCGGCACGGATATTACTTGCCTTAGCTTTGGAGTGAAATTTAAGGAGCTTGTCTACAGTTTCTCCTAAAGAAAGCGTGTCATTGTTTTCATAGTTTCTTATTATTTTTGAAAACCGAGAGGCAGAGTAGAAAGTCGGAGAAGTAGAAGGAAGAGAAGAGAAAGAATTAAAGGCGACTCACGGGAACGCCTGTCCGAAAAACAGAAATACAGGTTGGGTGGGACTCGAACCTGCGGTACAAATTCACCTAGTTCTTAATGTTGGCATAGTTACCCGCCATCGTTTTCTTATCTTTTCTTCCTTCCCCTCTCAGTTGTCGGTTATCTACCATTTGAGCTTTCTTCTTTGCGAATCTCTCTCTATCTTTCATATCATACGCTTCTATTAGAAGGAATAGGGAAAGAGAAGATAGTGACCCTTTGACGTGCGCACTACGCCATTCTGGATGAGTAGATCGATCGACAAAGCCCCTTTTCACAGTCGAACTTTGGAAGAAGGAAATGGAACAAAATGTCGGTGGGCCTCTTGCCGCCGAATCCAAACGGGTGAAAAGAAGGCCCATTTTTAAAGGCCCATATTTGCTCAGAGTAAAGTTCTATGCCAGGAAGCGCTCCGATTCGACAATGTTCAGAAGGAGACACCGCCTACTCGACATACGTGCAACAGAGACACAGCGAGCGATTCCACAAAAGTGGCCATCAACGAATTTTGCTTCACACGAACGAGTTTCGACGAGCGACCCCTCTTTGGACAGATCTGAACAACACAAAAAAAACTATAGTCGACGAATAAAAAATTTCCAAACAAGCGCTATTTGCCTGAACGAAACAAGCATAAATTCAATGCGTGTTTGCCACAAGGCGGAGCGTTCGACAACAACAAGGCCCGAAGGTGAATCATCAGAGCCTTCCTCATTGTCTTACAGGCGTGGTCATGGTCGGGCACCATGCAGGCGCAAGTGCCACGCATTTTTCAAATGCTTTTCCATTCAAACAGAGTCAAGGCGGAGGTGATACTAGGGGCTACTCATGAGCTCAAATGCCACGCCCTTTTCATGTCTCTCGTACCCCGGAGAAATTATTTCTATTGTTGCCATGATACTTGATGCACGGCGCCATATTGCCTTCGTGGCGCAGTGGTTATGCAGTCGCTTTACACGCGGAAGGTTCAAAGCCGCCCACGGTTGTTGCCAGACCGTGCAGAAGCCCTCGATTAGCCCTTTTGCTATTTGCATAATGCACGTTAAACATATTATATTAATAAAGATTTTGGCTGATGTCAGCCGATGCATAGTCATGGCAGCCTTGATCATGGAGTTGGAGGCGTCACACTCGCTTCTCACAGTGGATTTCTTTGAGGACTTAGCTTCCAGTGAAATGCGCATGCGTTAGATCGCCAGGAAGAAGAAAACTTCCCTCCAAAAATCTTGTTGACCTGAAGAAAAGGCCCGCTTTGTCTTTGCTTTCCTTCGCAATTGTTGCCAGGAGTAAGGTAACTTTCAGTTGGTGCCGCCATGTCTATGCAGAATATTCTCTACACGCGACAAGAGGAAGTCAACTTATCCCTTCAAAGGAGGGTCCCGGTGTGTGGAACTGACATGGAAAAAGAGGCGAAAAAAAGGATTCTTCCCGTAGCCTAGCACAAAGCAGTAGCGGGAAAAAGCCTTTCAGGTGTTCGACAAGTGGCCCTTCAGGTGTTTCACAGTTGGCGAAAGTTTGAATGATCGTCGGAGGCGTTCCGGAAATTGCACGTGTGGCCTGTTGGCCTGTCACATCAAAGGAGCGGCAAGGTAGTTGTCAGTCCATGAATTGTCCCTGATCGCTAGAATTCCCCACGGAGAGCGTTTCCCCCGACCGGGAGTGTGCGGTTTGCCTTTCGACTTTTGTTTTTCCATCTTCTCTCGTTCTCTTTTGTCTTTTTGTGGTGTTGGTCTTGCGTTTCTCTCGTCGCCGGCATGACTTGATCCGTTTGGAGCTTGGTGTGAAAATCACAGCCATGAAGTGTGGAAATTCAAAGATACGGCTTCAAAGAGGAACATCTTTCGTAGGAGAATCCCATGAGACGTTATCAAGCGGGGAGCACAGTGTGTGTCCCCCCCCCCCCCCCCGTCTCCACTCATACTTGCTGCAAAATTTCCCAACTGGGATGGCTTCAAGTGATGCTTTTCCACGACTCTCGCGCTTTTTGTATCCTTTTCCGAAAAATCTCTGATTGATTCTCCTTCTGTGATCAAGTGTTGCCATTGCAACAGATGAACGTGGCACGAAGCATTTTCCTTCACCGGCTCAACCAAGGTTTTGGGGATGAAAGCAAAGGGCTTCTCTTTTCTTTTTTTGTGTACTTTCATTAAATCTGTCCGAACTCCTTCCGTACTCTGTTGCGTCTGCTCTTTGTTGACATCATCGTCGGAATGGCCAGTCACTTCGCTGCGAAATCATGACGTCACGGTCATATCGACTTTGATCACGGAAAGATCATTGAAATTATAAAATTGCCCGTCTCGCTCATAACTCCGATGCGAACTAATCATGGTCATGGCGATCACTTCATCGAAGAACAAGACTCAAGATTCATGTGGTACCTGTATCCTCCTTTTCGCCAGAACGGTAGGCTTGTGGGAGCATGCATGTGCGGAAAGTCTTTCTGCTAAAGGCCCTATTTACGGCCTGTTTGTTTTGGAAAACGATCCATCCACATCAACTGATGCTGACCTTAACGGTCTTTACAGCGGAGTGACGGGGGTGCACATTTGTCTGATTGGCGATCTGAGCACTATATATAGCTAAGCGAATGCCCTTCCTACCTCTTTGACCTGTTTTTCTCCTTTCTTGTCTCGCGGGAACACCTGGAACATTTTGATGAAAGGCTTCATAAGGCATTTTTCCTTTCAAAAGTTTCCTGATCGTCGTTTTCATACGAAATGATCGGCATTTGCGTCCGACATCCGGCCCTAGCAGCTGGAACGGCAGTGAAGCCAGCCAGGGCCGGCCTTACATTTGAAAGGATTGCATTTACCACCTATTTGCCGCCTTACTGCTTAAAATGTGTGTTCACATGAAGAACAAGCTAGTCCCGTGATTGAGATTATTGCTATCATTGCATGTCCAAACCCCAGAGAAGAGTGCGACACACGCGATACGAGTGAGACACGCAAGTCAAAGTTATTCCCTCACTTTCCAAAGGTCAGAGAAGAGTTCCCTACTCGCGATAAGCGTGAGACGCGCGAGTCGAAGTTATTCCCTTAATTCCAAACCACAGAGAAGAGTGCGATACACGCGATACACGCTTTTGAATTTGACACTGGTGTTCTGCTGACCCCAGAGATCTGGAAAAGGGCGCAATACATGCGAGACACTCCGGATATGGTAATACGCTTCACATATAGTCTTTCTACTTCAGCGTTGATCGATAAACTGGCTTGATTTGTTCTCGCCCCTAAGTCTCGAATTTTCAGTGTTTGTGAAGCACTTCAGCCTGGGGAGTGACCCTTCTCGGATCCAGCGCATCGTTGCACAGATGGTGGAGGAGTAGTCTTTCGATCACATCTACTATGCCCAGCAGCTCACACAGGTCAGTCCTCCCGACTGACGAGGCAACGAAACAAGCCCAAACACTGGTGTCTAGGAGTTCATTGCCACCTGAACTCCTGATCCGTTACTACTTTTGACGTCTAGACAGACAGGCCGATGGACGGACGAACACACCAAAAAGGAAAGCTGGCTACCCTCCAACCGCAACTCCTATCCTTTGGGAATACTAAAGAATTTTTCAATTGCTTATGCAAAGCAAACCCTTCCCCAAACAACGGATAGGATGACATCCAGCTGATGAAGAGCCGAAGAGTTCGGAATGTCATCCTAAACCAATATTGGATTGATCACTGTGTTGCTGGAGGGGAAATGAGAGAGAGAGAGAGAAAGAGAGAGAGAGAGAGAGAGAGAGAGAGAGAGAGAGAGAGAATCACCCTTGTACTGCAAACAGACAGACAGACCTTTGATCAGAGAGGGGTTGGCTGGATCCAAGGAGAAGCAGCAGTATTAAGCCTCAGGTCTTTCGGGCTCTTGGTACATTGGTGAAGATGTTCTTTTCATGACTATCAAGGCATTGGCAGAGAGCCTGATTAGTGTTACGAACGTGTATGTATTGTCTCTCGTTAAGTATTGCAATTTAGGCACTATCCACACTGCTGCTATCTATGGAAGGCCTCTCAACCCCAGGGTCGATAATCATTGAGCGACTCTGAAAGTGTAAAAATATTTTATTGTCCATACGTTTCGGCGTAGAACGCCGTTTTCGGTGGTAAATTCTAGGATGTCTGCATCACGGAATTTATGCTCAACCTGGATGCTTGTTTTCAAAAAAGTGTACGGTGTATACGTATGCGTGTGTTTTGGCACTGGGGCAAGCAAGCAGGGTTGAACATCAATTAAGCAGCTGTTGAAGCTCTTAAGGGTGAGGCAATTGACGTCAGTAAGCACTTCCGTGTGTGTGAAGCGTGCACAAAAACTGATCAACAAGGCGGTGTGCAAAGGTCTGTTCAAGGTACGCCACAACTAAAAGGCACATCGTGTGGTTTTAAAGCACAGATAAAAAGAATATTGAATGCCACATATTTTGGACCCTCCTATATGCAGGCCTGCTCAAATCGCCATGAAGCCCTCAAAGTCAGCCACCATCAACAACAACTTTCTCCGGGACAATCTTCTTCCATAATCTCAACCATGAAGCCCCGAATGCCGTCATGAAGATCCTGAATCAAGTTCGGGAAGTTTGGTCTCCCTGAAATGATTGTTCCCGACAACAGACCTTGCTCCCGGCCTGAAAAACTCGGCGACTCCCACAAGCAACTCGGCATCGGGCACATCCCATCCAGCCCACAATATCGGCAAAGCAAGAGCAATCGCCACCATCAAGCATATGGTTTAAAAAAATGCAACAGCGAAATCGACATCATCAAAGCACTCACAGTTTACTTGGAGAGTCACGCACCAATCTGAGACTCACTACATCCCCAGCGGAACTTTTCCTCAACATTACGATCAAACTCGACTCAGCATCACAATGATTCCAGCCATCCTCAGCGAAGAACAGAAGTAGAATCTCTCTTCTCAGCATGGACCATCTATATCTCGAGATTTCAAAAAAAGGACATCTAGGAGGCAAACCGGCCAATCGGGTTCCTTGAGGATGGCCCTCCGGCCATTGGAAGTCTGGCTACATTGAAAGAAATGACCTCGCTCCGGACTCCTGCTGGATCGTCAGTCAGGAAAACAACAGAAGAACTCGACGCAGCTGTCAAGACATCAAGCCGAGACACCCAAGGCTGCACATTAAAGCTATAAATTACAGTCGTCTTCAGGAACGTCGGCGTGTTTGCCAGAGACATGTTCAGAAGACCGTGACGCCCTCCAGCAAGAGATGGCGCTGCTACCCCAATCCCCAAGAAGCATCAGGCAGAGCGGACAACCAGCACTGCGGCAGACATGAAGGCAAATGAGCTCCATCAGAAGGCATAAGCTAAGGCATTTTTATTTTTATTTAAAAAACACCCTTTCTTCCTGTAGACACATTAAAACTACCTTGGCTAAAAAACCATAAGTTCTCTTCTGCATTTGTATTGGTTTTCTTTTATTTATGTATTATCACATCGAAAGCATTTCTCATAAAACACACGCACACTCATAAAATCTCTGCAGTCAGGGTAAATATATCTACATTGTGTTAGAAAAAAGAACCACAACTTCTGAAAAAAAGATCCGTGTAACTGCTATGACACAATACTCTACTGTGTAATAGTTCTATGACACATAAAGCTACTGTAATGGTGCTATGACAGAGAGAGAAAGAGAAAGAGAGAGAGAAAGAGGGGCGGGGGGGAGGGGGGGGGAGAGGGAGGAGAGGGACCTCTACACCAAGCGGCTGTCGAAACAAACAACGTCTGGATTTACGTGCGCGAAGTTCAGTCTTCGCCAGCGATGGCTTCTGAACCCCCGCAAGCACATCAGCGATGACCGCAGCAAATCACGGACAGATGGGTTCTCAACCACTTCATCGTCATGTGAAACGGCATATTCTTCTTCACTGACAACTGTCCAGCCAGGCGCCTAAAGAAGATTTGAGCCTCAGTTCCCATCCCTCCCGTAGTGGAAAAAACAAAGGGTGTGAAGGACCCGAGCTCAACGTTTCGGACTCTCTGGCCATACTGCCGTTTCTTTTTCCGCTCGAAACGCTTGTAACACTCATAAAATGCTTTTTCTCTGTTCTGACTTCACGACAAAGGTGGAAAAAGTATCCAAATAAAATTTTTGCGCTCTGGAGTTTCTAAAATGCTCAGGATATAATTTTAGCTGCTATAAAAAGAAAAAAAAAACAGTCTCCGGGAGAGGACCCCGAACCTCTGAAAAAAAAAAACAT
>JAOWAR010154082.1:0-11018 GCA_028571005.1 Clathrina lutea
TTTTTTGAAAATTTTGACACGGTGACCCCTGCATATTTTAGTTTTGTTGCATCAAGGAACCCGAGAGGTACACAAAAATGAAAAAATAACAGCAAGTTGATAGAAAGTTTTGAGTCAGAAGTAAAAATGGTGCAGAAAACCCCCCGAAATTCACTACAAAATTACGGTGTCTGTCTTGGAACTTGCCTTACTATGGGCTATAGGCGGCAATTAGTTCTTAGCAAGATCAATGTACTAGCAAGTGTTCCAAAAAGTTGTAATTTGTCTTATTCGCCCCGAGCTCTGAATTTGGAATAAAAGCTGAAACAAACATAAAATGGATGTATGTGACATGGTTTTAAAAATTACACCGCAGTCCAAAAAATAACGCGGTGACCGCCATTTTTTCCTGTAACATCAAACCTTACATAAAAAGGGATGAGAAAATGTAAATATATTTCTAGTTGATAGAAATCAAAAAAGGCGAAAACTGTCCCGAACCTCCTTAGCATGCGCATGTAGTATGAATCATGCAAGTGATGAATGTGCAATGACAGTCCTCAGTCCAGCAAAAACGAGTGGTCTAATCGGTGAGGCAATGCAAAGGAGCTGCCACCATTGCAAAATTCTGAATAAATCATCGGTTATATGATGCTAACCCAAGGAATGATCGTAGCGGCTGAGCGGTATTGGTAGTTGTCGAATTCTGGGCAACTGCAACTTTCTCCGGATCTGTCTTAATGCCTGAAGCTGAGATGATGTGTCCCAGGCAAGGAATCCTCCTTGCAAGAAGATGACACTTTTGATGGTTTGAGCTTTAACCAGGCTTCCCGGATCCGTGTGAGTACCTGACGAAGTCGGCTAAGATGCTCGTTGAAAGTTGAGGCAAAGACGATGATGTCGTCCAGGTAGACAAGGCAGATGTGCTAATGAGGTCCAGCCAAGACGATGGACATCAGTTGCTGAAATGTTGCCGGTGCATTGTAGAGACTGAAGGGCATCACATTGAACTCAAAACGTCCTTGAGGACTTGTAAATACTGACTTCTCGTGTAGGTTCATCCAGTTCAACCTGCCAGTAACCACTGGACAGGTCTAAGGTATAAAACATGCTCACTCCTGCGAGTGCATTTAGTGACTCGTCGATGCGTGGAAGAGAGAAAGCAGGTTGCCTGGTTCAGGCGTCTGTAGTCGCCACAGAAGCGTAATGATCCATCCTTCTTCCACAAGAACCACTGGAAATGACCACGGGATCTTTGACGGTCGAATCAGATCGTTCTCCAGCATGTCATCCAGATGTTTGTTGATACCATCGAGTTGTGGGCAGGTACTCGATGTGCAGCTTGCCGGAATCTGTTGTCAGTAGGTGGAAATTGCCTAAGCTTGTTCCTGCAATATAGCTTCACCGCAGTAGGTAAAGGGTTGAGAACACAGACTTCCACTGGACCTTTGTTTGGCTTGGCGACTCCTTGAACGACAAGAATATTGTAGCGTTCAGTAACCCGACTGTGTCCCTCGATGATCCCAATCAGATTGCTGTCATCCGTGAAAGCCATCTCGCCATCAAGAGATGTCTCGATGGCTATCTCCTTCCGAGCAAGAATAGTGATAGCGTTAAGAATTGCTACTCGGCAGATCGCTCGCTGTTCTCTCGAGCCTTCTTGCTGCTCCACAAGAGGCAAGGATTGTCCGCCAGGCCGTCAAGGTAGATCCAGAGAAATCCAAGGCACATCCATTGTTGACCAGAAAATCAGCTCCCAAGAGAAATGAAGGAGAGGAGTGACTTGCAACAAGGACAGGGTGGACAACTTGAAGAAATCCTTATGTCAGGGTGATCTTTGCAGTTGCTTGAATTAAATGTGGCCGCCATTAGCTGCGACCACAACTGGTGAAGATTTGGGTGACGGTGAGAGATGTCCTTTTGGCCCTACTCGCCTCCATTCTGCGTAACTCAGAAGTGTGCTTGCGGAGCCGGAATCGACAAGTGCCAAGACATTGTTGCCTTCAACGTTGACTTTCACGAACATTGAAGAAACTTCAACAGCATTCAGGATGATGAAATTAACAGCGACGCTGGCTGAGCCGGCTCCGGGGCGCTCGAAGACGGCTGTTGTTTTGACGCAGTCGACAGCTGTGGAGGTCTCGACGAAGTTGACTGCCTCGGAGTGCTCGACGAAGTTGACTGCTTCGCAGTTCTCGGTGAAGATGGCTGCTTCGGAGTGCTCGACGAAGTTGCCTGCTTCGGAGTGCTCGACGAAGATGACTGCTTCGGAGTGCTCGACGAAGTTGAATGCGCCGGAGTGCTCGACGAAGACTGGGCCTGTTCAGTGATTGAAAGCGACTGACGGAAGGCCTGTTCTACCAGCCGTCCTTAGTTTCCCGAGATCTGCTGGTGTCTAGACGTTTGACCGTCTGGCCGTTGTGGACTGCGCTCCCATCTGTCCTGGCGCTGTGGACTGCGCTGCCAATAACGTCTCTTGCGTTTCCAGCTGTTCGAATTGCCAGTGACGGGCAGAGCTGCCGCGAGTTGAACCAACCGCTCGTTCATACTGCGCAAGAGTGTCACTATTTCCAGGTCGACGGCAATGTTGCGGCCAGCAGAAACAGTGGCTGCGGTTGTCGTCGGCTGATCCTGCGCATGCGCAGAGTCAGCTTCTTGCAACGTCTCTAGCTAAAAGTAACACTTTCCTTGTAGCAGCCGACAGTGTCTTCGGAGCTTGCTCCTGAATGCGTTGATGCATGTCTTTTGAAGTCAAGCCATCGATGAAATGGTTTCGAGCAAGCTCGTCGACCACAGCAGGATCCAGCGAGGGATAAGCTGAATTCGTCAAACGACGAATGTCCTGGGTGAAAGCCGTCAGGGTTTTCCCGGCACGCCTCTTCCGGGAACGAACCTCCGCCCGAGACAAGTGTTTCCTCTCGGGGAGAACAACGCTTACGTAAGGCTCCTGCCAGGCCGTCGAACGGTAGATCCTCGATGCCCTGAGTTTGCAAGTACATCGTGAGTCCCATACCGGAAAGTAGTACCGGCAAAAAGTCTTTGCAATGGGAGTCGGACCATCCATTGACAACGCTACAGTGTCCGAAGTTCTGTAGCCAAGCGTCAAAGTCCTCCTCTGGTGCTCCAGTAAAATTCGGGGAATGACGAGAGCCCTTGGAGTGGAATAGGATTGATCGGGATTCATCCCCATCACCCGATTCAAGAAGAAAAAAAATTTCGGTGATCCCACCGCTGCCACCACTGTAACAAACACCCAAGTAGAAGGTAACAGGCGAGCAAGTGTTTGCCACAGCTCTTCAAGGGGCTCGATTAAAGTCTTGCCGCGACTTGAAGTCTATCTTTAATCTGCCTCTAAAACTGGATTCTTCTCCCTTTTATAGGGTGAGAGTGTGCCAACAGGAATCGTATCTTCCCTGAGCCGTACAGTAATGGACAGTTGCCAGCATACGAACCGACTTGTCGCTTCAGCTAGGGGGTATACCCATTGGCACAAGCGGCTACGACTTCATTTCAAAGGCGAGGGAGAAATGGATCACAGGGCGAAACACAAAGAGGGTGAGAAAGTGGGAGAGATGGACAGAGAGGGAGAGAGAGATCCATCACCGGAGCTAATTGTTACAATACCAGTGTCTATAAACAAAATGCAAGAACAGAGTTCAGCCTGGATATATCCATGGGCAGCAACTACCGATAATACTTCTAGCACATGACAGAGGTTTGGTGAATGGAATGTTTTAGGTGAACATTTATAATTATGCCTGATGATCACAATCATTGGCTTGTCACGAACAAGGAAATTCTCAGGAACCCCAAATCAGCTAGCTGGCGTGATCAAAAACTGAAAGGCCCAGAAAATATATCAATTCGAACACTTTTCCAACATTTTGCCATGGTTTTGAAGCGTCTGCCAAATTTACAGCTCGTCTATAAAGTTTTTTTGAAGCCAGCTTTTTCCGACAAGCCTAGTCCCCCCTATTTGTTGTGAGTTGCTTCGAAATGTTTCGTCCGATCCGATGCACCGGTTGGTTGATCAAATTTAGCCTGGCACCTGCCATCGTTCCAAGAAATATTGAGAAATGTAATTTTGACTGATAAATCACGTGGTGCGGTAGCGTATAGGATTAGCGCGCGCGATGAAGCAAATCTTGTCCATAAAGGAGGAGGAGAGGGAAACGCCGGTATGGCTTACTCAAGTTTTCTTTACTTTCTTCGATTTCGCGATCGTCGATCTTCCTCCCTCTTTCAGGTTGCCTTCCGTGCTTTCACAGTAAGTGCGCAGTACGAGAAATCGTGCTTCCACGGCAGTGCACTGGAAAACACTGCCTGGAAAACAGGGTATTACTCAATCAACACAAATACCCATACCGGCACGAGTAACCACACGTGGGAACTGGATGCGCATGCGCGAAGATGTTCCCTGCAGCAAAGCAATGACAGGAGCTGCGATGAAAATATCCCTGTTGTGGATCGTGCTAAGAACGGCCCAGCCAGCCAAAGTGGGAGTTCGAGGAAGCAGGAGCCAGCCTGACCAGCCAACGTTCCAAGAAAATTTAAAACTGAGAAAATTAATTCGAAGTTTTGTCTGACGTCACAGTCACGTGGTGAAGTCGTAGTATTCATTCATTATTGAACGCCCGATGAAGCAAAATCTTTCTCGGAACCCAGAGAGGAGGAAGAGAGCGGAAGGAGGGGAGCGGTGCTTCACCGGTAGCGCTTTCTCACATTTTCTTCAATTTGTTCGGCTTCTTCGATCTTCCTGTTTCTGGCAGCTTTCAGTGGCTTCGGTCTAATATTAAAAGTGCGCAGTAAGAGAAATTGTGATGACAGTGCAGTGGAAAGCAGGTACTGTGTGGAAACTTTGAGCAGGACTTTACTCAAAAAAAGTACACGGACGCGGACCTTTATGCGTGGAATAATACTGGAATTGCATGCGGTTCATGTCCGTTAAACATTTCGGCCGGCTGAGACTACATGTATACAAAACAAACGCCACCACGTATATGGGGTGCAGTTTCCGCTGAGACTCGGAAATTTGAAGTAATTGAATTAACGTCGTACCTCGGGGACTTTCGTGGAGTAATCATAGGTCTCACGGGACAAGACGAGCTTGTAGGGGCAGGGAAACTTCGTGAATCTTCGGGTGAGTACCACCAGACTTATTCGCCGCCCGCCCTGTTGCCGGCTTGTTGGCGCAAACGCTTCCAGCAGCGCTAGCAGTGCTAGTGACGCTATCGATAAGCTGTATAATGCAGCGTATATCGAAGCCGTTCGTGTGCGCCATGATGACGTAGTGGCCAGAAAAAGGTGACCACTTTATGCAAATCCTAACAATTCAAATCCTGTGATATCGATGAATCGACCTTGGACAAGTTCACAGCCCGTTGCTCCGCCTACGCTCGTGTCCGTATATAAGATCGAGGCATACAAGCTAGCCGCCCTCAGGCTGGCGCCAACTTGAACATGTTGAAAGTACCATTCTCCAGGCCACGCAAAGAAAGTAGCTTGTTCATGAAAATCTGCACACACTGCACTACTGCATACCACGTGATATGTGATGTCGATGAATCGAGTTTGATTACTCAACAGCGCGTGGCGCAAACGTGCATGAATTATCTGCATGAGTAGACCATGGTAGACGTAGATCTACGCGCAAACTACACTGCCGTGGGCCCTTGCATCATATCAGTGCTGCAGATGCATAAAATTTAAAGATCGATTCCCGACGATTTATCACATTATATATGATGACAGGAACATTGCGTGGATTTTATTCAAACTCCAATGCAAACCGTTTTTATGGCCCGGCCAGTGCAGGGTCTATCACACTTTATGATTTTTGGTCAGTGTAGCTTGATAACGCGCACATTTTATACCCGTGTCATGCTTGAGTTATAAATGTATGACGGACAGAACGAAGTCCGTGCGGCGGGTCGATCGTACAGCGACTGTATCTGCCGCCGAGTCATGGCTGCAGGTCTCCAAGCCCAACAGTAACCAGCAGACTGTTGCTCAAGTACTCTCTAGATCTCTGTGTGTAACTAGCAACTGAACATGAGCGATGATGCTGTGATCCACGTGCACAGCTGGGACTAGTTACTCGAAGGTCTAGTAATCTGCGTGTAGATCTACGCATCGGCCTTTTGCTCACCGTTTAAACATGAGAAATGTCAGTCCGAGCAAGAGCACAGCCGAAGATAGTCTTGGTGCGGGAGCGGCGCATGATATGATTAGCGCGTCACTGGTGGACACAATGCGGCACCGGTCACTATATAGCTACACCAAAACGTAGGCACACCCCGCCGGCATAGTCGCCCTTCGAATTCATCGATGCATCCTGACCTCTGCTCGCAATTCAACTCAAACACCTTTATTGAGTTTCGTTCATTTTCCCTCGAGCTCCCTTGCGCCCGCCCACCTGCGAAGCTTATCGAGCTGCGCGTGAGAGGCATGACACGCAGCACGCAAAAACACAATGGCAAAACGTGCTGCCCATTGACCATGTTGACCTCGTACTGGTCCTAGCTACGACTCAAGTGCGTGCGCTGGCTATATGTCTTCGAGACACCGCTCAGGCCTCCATAGTAGTATCGCCACGAATAGCTCGGGAGAAGGAAAGCAGCAGCTTTGCGACGATAGAATCTGAAAGTGAGGCGGACGCTTGTGACGAATCAGCTTGTGTCCGTCATTGTCCTAAGTTCAGCTGCTCCAACATGTGGACATCAAGAGCTCGTGGATTTCACGCTTGTGTGCGGCGGTCGGAGAGCGGGCTGCTTCACTGCGCATTTCAGTGTGTTCTGCTTCTCTGTCTTGCCGGATTGGCCGCGCCTGTACGGGCCCAAGAAGGGACTTCATCGAGCCCATGGGTTCGGATCTTGGACGTCCTGAACAGCATTTGGATTCGCAAACTACTGTCACCGTCCGACCGTCAGACTGCAACGCAGCAGGTAGTGACCCAACGACCACCAGCCACAACACTGCGCTCCACTACGTTTCCGCCTACTGAACGCAGAACTCAGGACCGGACTACCTTTGTACCTGCAGAACCAACCACCTCATCGAGACGTGTCCATAAATTACCAGTACCTCCGCGCTTCCCTTCATTCATCCTTCCCCCGCCCCGTCGTCCGCAAGAAATTCCACCTCAAGGTTTTCCAACCCGGCCCGAAAGACCACCACCAACCAGAGCAGCTAAGTTTACAACGCCACCAATCAAGCCAGCCTCTACATCAGCACCACAAACCACGGCCGCCGAGACCATCAATTTTCCCCCGTCATTGAACACAGATCAGCTTCTTTCAGAGTTGGAGGTCATCCTACCGTCCTTCCTCTCCAGTGGACTGGAAGTGGTCAAGGATGGAACGTTCGTCACAATCGCCGCCATTGAGTATCACCACGCCGCCTCGCCCGGAGCTCCAGGATGCAGAAGGCTATCAGCGCGAGGACTTCAACTCCGAGAAGCGTTTCGTCTGGCTATCGACAGTGTCAACTTGACTGGCTTTGGAGGAATTATGTGGGACACGGGATGTATGCAGTCAAGAACTGGCCTCATAGCCACAACCAGTTTTCTTCATGAAATGTTTAACAGACAGAGGACTAATGTCCGCGACTCAGGACTGCTTGTAGTCGAAACCACAGGATCGAACGCCTCGCTTTCTATTGCCCACCTCATGTCCCTGTACCGACTCAACGTCATCACTCTCCCTCCTCTTGCAGCACGAGAAGCTTTCCCAGCAAGCTCTGACCTTCTTTTGACACAAACCCGCCCTCCAAGGGTCTTCGAAGTTCAAATAATAGTCGACATTCTCATTCGAATGGGCATAACCAACGTCGGACTCATTTCCATAAAGAGCAGAGAAGGACAACCTCTAGAAGAATCCTTCACCAGATACCTTCAACCACATCAAGCACAAGTACGAATCCTGAATTCACCGCTGTCCGTCGCGCTTCCAAACAATCCCAGCGATAATGAAATTGCCAAAGCTGCAAACGCTCTCATGCGTACTACCCCTCCGAGTACAGGCTTCGTTCTCCTCTGCCCTGAAGATGTGGTTAAGAAAATATTCACACTCTTCGGGATTAAAAATAATGCAACCAGTTCCAGGAAGAATCTGGAGGTATTCGCACTGGAAGAGTGGAGCTGAAAGGGACTGGAAGAGAGTGTCTTGTCGAACATTGGCAAGATCATCAGCATTCGCTATGCACCTCCAAAGACTACTCCGCCTGAGTATAAAAAATACCTCAACAGTCTTCCAAAGTTTGCCAGAACGCCAATGGACTTACTTTCATCCGAAGCACCTACGCTAACTTTAATCTTTGAACGATTCATGAAAACAGCGTGTACGGAAGAGCTTCCCTCACTCCGCCTCAAACCGTACGACCAGGCTTCCTTTGATGTCTGCCAAAACTGGTTGAACGGAACGCCCAAAGCTCATCCGGATGTGTCGTTCTTGTTTGACGCGATTTCAGCGATAGGGAATGTTGTCAAGCGTCTCTCAACCTCACCAGGGAGAGTCAACTTCAGCACCTCCCCTGACTTTTCAAATCCCATAGCTACCACCGATGCCAACCTACATAAGCTTCTACAGGGTGGAACATTCAGCGGGTCAGCTCGCAAGCCTGTCGACTATCGTGTGACTGGATCAGACCTCGAACACGGCGATTACGAAGTCTACCTCCTCAACACCAGAGTAAGGCTAACATTGATAAAATTGGGAAAATGGTCAAAGGAACGAGGAGCTGTGAATGGAACTCTGTCACTTAGTCGGAAATTGATGAGGCTAATTGGGAGATCTAGAATCCAGAGGAAGGGAGTATTATGCCGGCCTATCTGCCAGCCTGGCACCTATCTCGACGTGAACAACCCTCCTTTCCCTGGTGGGGCTTGCTGGTCTTGTCAACCATGCCAGATTGGAATAACCAACACCACAAATCAGGAACGGTGTCAGCCTTGTCCACAATCCTACGCTCCGGCCCCGGATAGAGACTCGTGTTACCTTCCCAATCTGGAGTACCTAGAGTGGAGTGAACCAGCCGCCATAGTCGAACTTACCTTTGCCGGTTTTGGACTCCTCCTAGTGGGCCTGTGCTTTTGTGTGTTTTGGCGTCACATGGCTACACCAATAGTCCGGGCTGCAAGCGGAGTGTTGTCTGTGGCTCTGCTGCTGGACATGGCCTTGATGCTACTAGTTGTGCCTCTTCAGCTCTCCAAACCCAGTGAAGGCATCTGCAGAGCTCGACTCGTCATAAACACACTCCTCTTTTCTATCTATATGGGCAACCTTCTCGTGATAACCATGCGCTTGTGGCTAGTCTTTCGCAAGCCGGACGCCATATCACTAACACAAAGAGAAATTAATTTTCTCAGTAATCGATCTCTCCTGGTTTACACTGCCGTCTTGGGTGTAATCGGAGGTCTTCTCGCCCTGGGCTCTGTGCTGCTGGGAGAAAGTATGGTCGTGGTGTCCCAGCCGAAAATCACGCAGCGTTTTCTTCTGTGCAAGCCGAGCGACGTCGGTTTTGTTCTGCCGTTTTCCTACACAGTCATCCTGGCAGTAGTGACTGCTGTCCTCGCGTTTTTATCTCGCGGCTTGCCTTCCAGCTTCAACGAGACAACCTTCATCATAATAACAGTGTCCTTGTCAATCTTCAGCTGGATGGTGAGTGGCATTTTGGGACAAGAAACAGGTGGAACGGTGGGATCTGAACAGCTGTGGTCAGGCAGCTCACTTCTTCTTCCAGTCTACACCGCACTGTTCGGGCTCTTCGCTCCAAAGGTGCGAATTATTGTCTTCTATCCCGAGCGAAATACTCGAGAGCACAGAAGGAAAAAGATGGTGAATGATCTATCGACAGTGGAAAAGGGGAAGTGCTCCGAAATGTCCGATCTTCCATCCCAAACTGCCGACCAGGCTTACTCTACTGCAGGCGACGACCGCAAAGATTGAGTCTCTACTAGTTTCAGTGCCATAGACACAGAATACTAACAACAGAGTGACGCTGGATGAAGAAGAATAAGGAAAGAAGAAAACCCTCAGCCAAACAGCAATTGGACATAGTCTATCCTACTACTGATGTGTGACATCATTCCAACTACAAAATGCGGATAGAGAAAACCACTTACCCAATTCCACTCTCAAAGGTGAGAGCAACTTCTTTTTATGTTTGGAGTGTTCCAAGCGAGAACAACCTGGCTCTCTGTGACTGGCTTTCAAACAGCTCTCATTCCTGACAGATTTCTGCTTCGAAATAATTCTAGCATCTAATGACTAATGCTGCCAAATATCCCTATTTGTTTAGTATCACAGGTGTTTGTTCCTCCTAAACCAGGAGTTTCTGAGAATTTCATACAGCTTTGATGTCAACTTGTCATGACTGACTGTTCTGTTATTTTGGGCTGAAAGTTCTTCATGATGTATAAAAAAGGGCTCTGAATTCTCACCCGCATAATAGTAGGCAAATAAGCACTTTCATTGTCTCAACCAATGAGGTGTATATCTAGGTTACGTGTAGATGGTAATTAGACATAACCAGTAACAGGGTAACACCTAATCTGCCCAGAGCGAGTCTTCTGGCTATAGCAATAGTTGATGGTGTGCACGCTGAAACATCCGGTTACTATCTAATACTAATGAAGTCACCATGCATTAGAAACTCCGCCTTTAGTCTAAAGGGCTTCATGGAATATAGGATGAACTTCATGTACCTCTCTCTCTCTCTCTCTCTCTCTCTCTCTCTCCCTCCCTCTATCTATCTCTCTCTCACATACACACAAACACTCACTCGACTGATCGACCAATCCCTGTCTGCCTCACACACTCCGTTTGCTTGTCCTCATAATCGCTCATCACTTTTCAGCGTCCTTGCACCTTCATGGATCGCGGCTGACTAAGTGCTCAGTAGTAGTGGCGAGGGGGGTCCGGGGCCACCTAGCAACGGGCCCGTTGCTAGGGGGCTCTCACGTCACGTTGCTATAACGCGTAGCTAGGGTTGCTAGGGACTACTATGACATAATCTTGCGCATGCGCACTATGAGGTAATCG
>JAOWAR010154093.1:0-18076 GCA_028571005.1 Clathrina lutea
TCCCATCAGAATGAGAGAACACCCGCCCCTGCCTAAAAAACCGGGGGCGGGGGGGGGGGGGGTGGGGGGGGGGGGTGTCTGCTAGGATGAGCTTGCTTGACCAGCTTTAAACCAACAGCCAAAAATACAGTTCAAGCGCCGCTGTTCGATCTTTTTCTTTCAAACCTTTCTCCTCTCCATTCTACAGATTTTCCCAGGTCAATGTTGACTCACGATACAAACCTTGGAGGGGGAGGGGAATGATAGCAGCATATGATGTGATGGCCGTTATAAATGCGAGTTTTCACGGACAGCGTGGCTTTCCCTGTGCAAGTCATCTTCAGGTCATGTGACTTGAGGATTGCTCTTGTGATTTCACGGTGTCATTGGGTGTGTTCACCGCACTACCCTTTCCCGCCAGACTGTGAACCGCAAATTTGAGCAAGATCTGAAACGATCAGGCAACGGCTTTCGATGCGATCAGTCAAGACATCCTTTACTGTTACAGACCTTCTTTCCATGTAAAAGCGATGACAAGCCGCACCTCTCGGGCATTCCGTATTATGACAGGCGCAGCTTTCCCTAGCTTCACACTTGACAGCCGGACAGCGGAGAAGCCTCGGAACGCATCCTCGATGGTGCCACCGCTATAGTCCAAGCCTCGCCCAATCGTTCCCTCTTCAACAACTCTTTGTAAATTTCTAGTTCTTTCGAAGGTCGAACTGATGTTATTCTTCTTCGCTTTTGTTTCTAGACAAACGTTTCGCTCTTTATTTCTCTGTGCTTTGGAATTGCTTTGCAAGCTGGTCGGAACTTATCCACGCTGATCATAACCTGTGCTCGAATGGTACTACGCTAGGCATTTGCCGGCACAAGGTGGCCTTACGTTTGACTCGCAGCCCTCCGCTGGCATGGGCGTCTTTAGCTCCGCAAGGGCCATAGGTAACTTTCTTTCATGGAATCACCGACCCATTGGCAATCTCGATGAGTCGACAGCCTGAGAGAGCAGGACGTCAGAGATCACTTAGTCTAGGCTGCGGGAAATCCATTTGCTAGCAACTCGGGCAAACGTGAACTGTGCAGCTCTTACTCATTCGCACTGACCGTAGAGTTTACACCTCCCTTGATCTATTGCTTTTCTGTACACTTTCGCGATATAGTCTGTCTTCGGCAGAAACTCACGCCTGGATGAATGTCTCTTCTCATCTGGACTCAAAACGTGTCTGAAGAGGAGCGTTGGCCCTCCCCACGTGGCGGTCAAGACCTGTTCGCGTCTTCCCAAACTGCGGGGGTAGGTCCACGTTACCTTCAGGTCATGTGATACGAGGAGTCGTTTATGGTTGCAATTGGATGATAGCGCAGCTCGATATGTTCATTACTTTACGATTTTTCGCCAGTCCGTGGACCGCAGGACTCCAGCAAGCTGGACATTGAGCACACAAAAATACACTCAGTGAAAAGATCATTGCAGCAATAGATTCTGTCTTTCGCGTAAGAATACTGATATTCTCACATCTCAGGTGCTCGTGACCACCGGCGCAGCTTTCTCCAGCTGGACACTTGACAGCCGTACAGCTGGAATGCCTCAGAAAGGCAGCCTTGACGGTGCCGCGTCGTTCATTCGATCACGTCTCGGCCATCGTTCGGTCTCAGTGATCTTCGAAGCCCTGTAGGGTTTTTTTTTTTCAATTCGAACCAATTTTTTCTACCCTGTCCTTTATCCCAGACAAACGCGACTTTCTCCCTTTTGGTTGTGCCTGACAATAGAGTTCCACGCTGATCTGAGATTATCCATGCACTTTCGCATTCGACCGACGACATCCTGCCTAAAATTATTCTTTAGGCCTCCAACCATTTACTCCCACACTTCATTGCTCACGATTTATTTCTCAGTATTTGTGTTTCAAAGGCTTTAAAGATTTTTCTACAAAGCACAAATCCTCTTAAAGGTCTAGTTCTACTTTGTCGGAGCGGGAAGGTTTGAAATACATTTAGTTTCAGCCAAACCAAGCTAAAACACAACCCAGCACCCTCAATCATCGAAGATCATACCGGTGCTCGACAGTATTTGCTGTGAGCTGATCGAGCACGCCACAGTCGGCTGTCAGCCATATATTATCCCACCACAAAATGGCAACAAATTCACTCATTATCGTGACAATTTTTGCTTTTAGGGGCTCAGGTAATATGACTAGCATAAAATAAGTCCAAGAAATGCTTCATATTTGTGGGCGGGGGGGGGATGACGAGGTGGAATATAAACGATTACCATTTCTACTGGTAAATTTATTAAACGATTGAAGGGACACTGCGACGTTTTGGCAACTCCATTATGTTTTGCCAAAAAATGATTTGGCTGCACGTTGTTCACGCGTAGAAGTAAATTTTCACGCAGCGCGTGAACTTTCAAACTTGTAATCGAAACTGCGAGAGCTGCGAAGTCCGTAGGTTTGACTGTGTCATTTGGAAAGACCAAAGCCCGCCATGGAACCGATTTTTTTTTTAAGCCGGTGGATTGGTCTGAGCAATTGACACTGGCATTTCCGTTCGGCTAGGTGCCGTTTCGTCTGAGGTTCGACTCCGGTCTGTGCCAATCGGGAATGGAGAAAGAAAAAAAAAGAAATTTGTTTGGTTCAGTTTCTTCCCGGAGATTTTCAGTTTCATTAAAAGAATGTTTGACGCAATGGGCCTCACACCCGGGTGGCGGTCACCTATTTGATTCCACAACAACCTCACCAATTGTTGATGAAGTCTTGAACTGATCCTGTAAAGCAGAGAGTGGCAGATATTATCCAGGTTGATATCATGAGTGCCCCTGTCTAGTCGCAAGGTTCAGTGGCTTGTGCCGCATGCATTATATGAACGATCATGGTGTATACGTGTGTAAACCAGTAATTGTTATTAGATGATTGCAATATTGTAGACAGTTAAAGGGCTCAATAAATGTTATGAACACGGGACCTGCAGTGGTTCATACGCATAAAAGAATTAACACCCTGATCCTGAAGAGGCACATCCTGCAACCTGTGCAGGACAGAAAGTGGAGTCCTAAGCTTTCCCTGAGAGTAGACCCAGTAGCAATTGGGACCGCTTCAACACAAAAATCACAGGCATTTGAGCGTCAACCAAAGAGGCAAACAAAACTGGTCTCCTAAAATATCTTTATGCGTCCCTCGGAAAATCTTCAAACCTTGGCCTGTGAAAAGAACTTGCTCGCTTTTGGCTCGTGAAAGTAACTCGCGGTCCGGCCCACCTGTGAAAAGCTCTCAGCTTTCATCTAGGCCCCACGCCGCCGACAAGAGGCCCCAAACCGCTGGCGTGAGGCTTAGTCTCTCTACGCATTTGGCTCTGCGGGATGAAGTCAACATGCACTCATGAAATGAACCCTTTGAGCTATCCTCGACGCCTTTCTTTCCAACCTCTCCAGTACAAAAAGCCAAAAATAGTCTCTTTGTTCCTGGTATGTTATGGCCAGTTCCAAACTAACACAGACCGTTACCTGATCTTAAGTAGTCGATTCTTGGCAGAGGAATTGTCCGGTCGGGTTGCGAAATAGCACGAAAAGGCTATAACTGCTTAGAATGTGAATACATAAGTCTCTACTGCACTTTGAAGACAAACACGACAACTCTAAGCAATAAAAAATATGATCTGTTGACATTGTTCCCTACAGGGGGATGATGCCTTTCATAATAAGGTTTGAAACGCTCGTACGTTGAAGCGGAAGACGGCCAAAAATTTGACTGAACTGAGGCAGAAAGGTGTAATAAAAAATGACTGAAGCTTATTGATGGGTTAAACAGTTGGGGAAAATAAGCTCGTCAGCCTTTCTCTATTTTTCTTGAAAATAGTGAGCTGCAATAGTTCAATTCCGTTCAGCCAGTTGTCAGTTGATTTCAATCCGAAGACCAGATTTTTCCTTTGGACCCTCCAAACACCACCAAGAGGTTTCTGAACAGGATAAGACTTGGTTGTTTCCGAGGCCACCGGAGATTGGGAAGGTGAAGCCATTTCTTGCTCTGTATGTCAATTACATGGACCTCTTGACGTCGCCTATTTCACCGCCACCAGCGACAGCGATAGTGCCAAAGAGATAGTATGCACGGGGACAGCAGTCGGGAGAGGCTGGAACAAGATTTTGGTTCCACTAAACAGAAGGAAGACCTTTTTCCAGGCTTAGGCTAATGACCTTAGTGGGGTAAGAACGAGGTTTACCCTCAGCATAAACCTTACCTCCAGAAGATGAACTTGCTTCTTCGCAGCCACACATTGCTGTTGTTGGGCGGCGATTGGAAGAGCGGGCCACTCGCTTCGTGTTAGCCACTGGTTGGTTCAGGTAGTATGTTGTCACAGCAGACATAAAGGCATGCCCATTCGTACGACCAGCCATAGACGAGCCGATTCTCAGAACCTAGCATGCCTGGGGAGCACTGTTTTATGGGACATCGGCTATTGTGCATCGATGTCCATTGAGCAGTCGGTGGACTGGACGAGACTCTGCAAAAACCTGTGAACCGGAACAGACTTAGGTGACGGTCTTGGTCTTCTGATTCAGGAGGACAAGAAAGTAAGTAGAGCTGTCTGTCATGTGACAGGAGGCCATGGGGGGATTAAGTGTTTGGAAGGGGCTCAATGCTGCACTATGTGACCAAGTCTTGGTCGCAGCGAACGATGCAGCCTTGGTACTTGCTGATAGGTTTGAGAAAAAGACGATCGCAGTGCATTGTTGTGTAACAGGGGCTGCAGACATCATCAGGAAGACACCAGAGCGAAGCCCACTACAGAACACGAAGGCAGAAGAGCAAAACTGAAATCTTTTTCTGAATTTAGCAATAAAAAGATTTACGTTTTTCTTCTCTCTGACGGCAAGGTCAGCAATTCAACTGACGATAAGACCTATTCTGCCTCTTTTGATACAAGCAAAATCTCTGATGACGGACGGCATCATGCAAAAGTTATTTTAACCCAATTTGTAAACTCAGTCGATATTCTTTGATTGGTTTTCCACATGATGATAGTATTATATCTTAACTTCCAACGGTTTGTTTTTCATAGTTTGACAAACTGAAGATCTAAAGGTGCTACTAGCTTAAGATTACAATTCTGCTAAAGGTGACAAGAGGCATATGCCACACACAAAATGCGATAAAGTAATATTGACACACTGCCACGTCTTCAAACGGAGACAGTTGCCATCCACCACCTCTCCAGGACAGCTGTTGAGATCTCAAAGCTTGCTGTAGAGCAAACAGGAAAATGAATGCAAAACTAGCTCCAATCACAGCTGTTTTGTATTTGATCTTTGAGTTTCATTGAAATCGAAGCCCGCTCATCCAAGAAATTGGGGCGTGCACGTCCCCAACTTGACGGTATCTGGCAGGACCGTTTCCCTCTATATTTCCACGAGTTACTGCAGAACTTTATTGCGTTAATTTTTATTTTCATACATGCTCTTTTGCGTGTTCCATTGTTGGTGGTTTTGAGCATTTAGGAAAGTGCGGGTTGGTTTCCAATGACTGAGATAGGCAGTTGCCAGGATTACAGTCAAACTGGTAAAGGTATGACAAGTACCAATTTTCCCCAAAATATTTTAATTTGTTTTTACAACTTGCAATTAACGTTGTATTAGCTACTTGAAACCAAAACCTATGCCATCGAGAATGCAGTCATCATTTTAAAACAGAAAGGAAGCATTTTTTTGTAAATCCTGTGTCCATTCGATGTCCTTGGTAGACAAGGAGATGATAAATTTCTCTTCCCCTCTTTGCAGCTGAGCTTACGTCTTTACCATAATATTGCCGAGCTTTGTCCATAAAGAAGGAACGTTTCATCTCCTCCATTTCAGTCATCTTGGCTTTCAGCTGCTCAGCAAGGTTCTCTCTGCCGTACTGCTGCTTGTAGAATCTGTTCCACAAGCTCTGTTGAATAATAACAAAACCCCCAATCCATACACAGCCAGATGATCACATGATAGGGTAGGAGAATTGCGAACCTCAATATCTAGACCTCATCAGAGAGTGATTTTTTTGAACAGGGTCTTCAGGCTAAAGCAGCTGTGGGTTGTTTCAACCATTTGACGACGCCTTGCACAAAACATTGGTGTGCATAAAATGATCTGCATGTCATCAGTCTGGCACTGGGAGCACTATATTGGATTTTCTGTTCGATTTAACTTATATCTTCAATAATTTCACACTGTTTAATTTATGTCACACAGTGCAAAACTTTGAATTTCAAAACTCTTGGAGTAAGGGCAAGCAGCTTTGGAATTGAACCATTTACAGTTTTTTTTTTTTTTTTTAAGCCCTTGGTTTTCACAACGACAGATTGATATGCTTTATTGTTCTTGGAGGATGTGACCACAACTTGTTTATAGCAGGGAAAGGAAAAGGTCCTTAAAGTGATCTACACTTTGGATCCCGTAGGGTGTGCTTTGAAGTCCGGTGGGCTGAAGAAATTCACCAAGGGTTACAGCAGCTTCTGTACGTAAGCCAAAACATAAAAAGTCTGGGACGGACTTGATTATTCTACCCCTTTCAGGATGCTTTTAATTTTACTTGACGATGGTAGAGAATTTAAAAGGGGGATATTTGCCTTCTTACCTGTAAAGATTTCAAGCTCTCAAGAACGCTATGTGACCTCCACGCATTTTGCATTTTGTGAATTGGGCTAATGAGAGAGAGCACCATGTTGTAAAAATCATTGTAGCAAAAGCATACTGCTATGGAAGTGCTCAATAAAACCTCGTGGTTAGCTCATCAATTGAACTCAGGATGTAAGCAGAGAACCAGGTACCAAAAATAACTGCCACAGCTCAGGTTTAGTAAAACTCCGGAAGAAATGATATTCGCAAAAAGCACAGAGTAAACTTGAAAATCAAAGAAGAAGTAAAAAAATGTAACGCTTAGGTTGGAGAAACCTTTCCTGAGAAGAGATGCGGTGCTGGCTTTCAGCCAACCGACAGGCGGTGGGATCCTACATGTAGCCATAGAGAAACATGTTTGATTAAGTAATTTGGCCAGGGTGAGAGGGGCAGATCAATGGCACAGGAAGAGAAGTTTCACTTTTGGCAATCTAGGGACAAAAAGGAAAGAATGAGGTGGATGAAAGGTCTAGAGAGAAGGAGAGAGAGGAGAGAGAAGCGAATGGAAACGTCGGTGGGTGGAGCAAGAATCAATTAAACTTTGGTGATTGGAAGTCTCTACTGAAGAAGCTCTACCTGAAAAGCTACCTCCCCCCTCCCTAGCCCCATTGATCTATTCATCATGGAGTTTCACTTCCACACTCTTTCTCACACATTCACTATGACTTGGCTGATGTGAAACCCGCATCCAAGGGGACACTTGTCTGTCTTTGAAATTCAGAATTGCTCATAATTGAGCGTACTCTCATTCCATGGGAAGTGAAGAGGCATTGTTTTGAGCTTTAGAAAGAAAGTTTACCCGTCTTGCTAACCCTTCCGCAGACTATCGTTGTTGCCTCAAGGCAATAGCCACGTCTTGCTGTAAAATCCACACATTACATAACAATGGCACTCCTAACTACCGTTGGCATGGGTCTCTTTTCTTGGGATTTCTTACTCCTAAAAGATCACAGTGAGTTCATACCTGCAAGCCATGCATATGTAAAACTGCGATACCTGTATGAGTTTGGGAATTTGGTCACTGGCATGCATGTGCTTTCAAGACCTTTTTATTCCAACAAGGTAATCCAAAAATTATGAGATTTTATTCATCAAAATGGTTTGCATGGACTTTGTTTGGTCCTCCTTCATCGACGTGTAGAACCATTGGATTCTTATCCTCAAAATGGTCAGCTAATCCCCAAGATACAGGAAGACTGCCAGGATGCCAGAATCTCTTAATGTCTTCTTCAGACAAACAGGATTGACAAGAAGAGATAGCATAAGAGAAAAAACACTTCAGTGGCATACAATTGTCTATTCTTGAGGAAAAGGTCAAAGAATGGTCATGGAGAGTGACACTCTTGTTGTTGTTTTCTTCTCCTTTCTCCCACACCGCTGCAAGGGCTCATCCTACCTTCCTTGTACAGACGCAACTACCCTAGTACCCTCCAACACACCCAACAACAGTACCAATGTGAGAGCCTCTACCTGATACTTGAGTCTAGACAGCATTGTCAACTGCCTACTGATTTTGAGCTATTCTTCAAGATTTGGCAATGGTTAAGTCCACAAAAATGTCGTCCTTCGCACTTAAAAATTTCTTCTTGTCCACCCAGGCTGCAAAATACCCACTCGCCCAGTCGCCCAGAGCGAGTAAAATTTGCGTTGGGCGAGTGAAGAATGAAGAAAGGACCCAGCTTAGCCGCCCCCTCGGCGACTGAAGTCTCAGCTCGCCTCAGAGAGAAAACCAGTTCACTACTCGCCCAAGCGGATCCAAAGTTCAGCGGGAGAACATCGATCGCTTCCGACTCCGACATAAAAATTTGCGAGGAAAAAGTCGGGCGAATAATTTTCAGAGACAGTCGTTCGAAACAAACATTTTTCTGGGGCGTGTGCAAATGAAAAATTATTTTACACACCGGGCCCACCCTTTGTCCCTGAGTACAGCAATTTATTCTCCCTGTATTAACATATGTGTGAATTGTAAAGCGTCTTACGTGCAGCAATTCTCGCCACGTACTTCGAAATTACGGCCAGCGGTGGACGATCCGGGCGTGAGGAACAATTTTTTTTTGGGAAGGAAAAATATTGGTTCCAAATCACTTTATTCCACCCCGAGAAAGCCTTCTTGGCGGAAGGAGAAAATTCCTTTACCTCAGGAAAGCTTTTCCAGTACAAAACTGATGACCGAAGTTGAGGATGCCTACCAGCGGCTTATGACGCCTTGAAGTGTCGCGCCGCCCCGAGCGCCTGCCCTGGCACGTGCTCTACTAAAGATAGCGCCATGTTGGTGCGAAATGCTCTGTACGTGCACACATGACATGGATGAGTGTCATCATGATGATGGGCCGCAGCCGCACCACTCACGCAGCCACCAGGGGCGCTGCACGGCCGTGCGCCTACATGTACATGAATGCATCAGGTCCCAGCTTGTGGGCTTGGACGTGTCCATACCCAGCTGTAAACATAGAACCTCCGATTTTTATCCGATTTTTTTTATTCTACTCCTGAAAGATAGGAGCACAAAACTTTTCTGCAGAATTTTGATATTATGCCTCAAGGAAATAGTGGCGAGTGTTCAAAGACAAGGAACAAGGTTGGAAGCGGTACATATCAGTGTTTGCCGTGGTAGAACAAGTTCCAGGTCGAAATTTGACAATCTGCAGTAACCTTTGGTAGGCCGTAATACTAGCAACAAGGCCAGAAAGTTTGAAGGCTGTAGCCTGAAGCGAAAAGCCTTTAGACTTTAAGGAAATAGCAAGATTTTTAGCTGTTTTTGTGCCCCACTGCCAGCAAGCAATGGGAACAGGAGCTTCACCGCCCAATCAACCAAGGGCCCATCGGTATCTGGTGCCTAATGTTATTTTACTCTCCACTGGAGAGAGATACCCGGATTTCCCGCCGCTGGCCGCAACATCAATTTACCAAGGTTGCTTTCAATAAACTCACTATCCTCCAAGAAAGCTAGGCCAAAATCCTCCGAGAAGGAACATTCGATTCGATCGGAAAAATACTTTGATAAATTTCGAGCTGCTTGCCTTCACCGAGACTAGTCGACTGCGCGATGTGATGGGACGGCTGGGTCCAAGTGCTGGTCTCAACACGAAGTTGATGTTCCTTGTGGTCAGTTCGACGGTGAAGAACTGCTTTACAAAAAAACCATGAAAGAGCTTCACTCTAAGGTCTGACACAGTTTGATCTGCCCATGTAAAATGGTTCTCAGAGCAGATGCAAACTGATATATCTCATCCAATACTCAGCCAAGAATTTCAAACGTATCTTTTAACCTAAGTACACCCTTAAAATGCACTTCATTTCCCATTCTTAGCAACGGAAAGGGCATCCCCGTGGCAACGCATCAACGTTCATACGAGCCACTCACACAACTCGGCTTAATTGTCCAACATCTTAAATCAGAGGAGAATGTACCTTGTGTTCTTCGTAAGAGACGTTAAGATTGTCGGCCACCCGTTGAAGTTTCTCGCGAAGCTCGGCCGCCGTCGGCCGACGACTGCTGCCTTTCTCCAGGCAGCGGCGAATGAGACCTTTGAGGTGGTGGTCGGCCGGAATGGAGTGGAAGTCGCTCTTGCGTCTCTCAATATTCGGAATAATGACGCTTAAAGTTTCGTTCGGTAGACGCTGGAACTGCTCTTTTTGGAAGAGCTCGACAGAAGGCTCTCGCTTCAGCAGAGCGGCCATCATCATTACACGAAGGAATCAAGGCGCTCATCGTAACTCGGCCGATTGGTCAGGGCATTGGGAGCCATATGCACGCTAGGGCACCGGGACACTTGATCAAGGGCGCCAAGTTGTCGCCGTGAAGGCGCCGAGACACGCGAGATCGGCGATCTCCACTCGAGGCTACGAGCCCGCCGTCAGGAGAACGTTTCTCGCTGTCAAATCTCTATGTACACGCCCGTGAGCGTAAATACAGGAAAGGCCGGTGGTGACGCCTAGAAACAGTGGTAAGGTTTCTGCAAAGTTAATGTCGGCCGTTTTGTAATGCTCCTCGAGAGTTCTGGCGAGCTTCTCCGTGACGAGAGCAGAGGTGCCCGAGTGCGTCAGAAGAACTCCGAAGAACAGAGCGCTGTTCAAATTTCGAATCTCTCTGAACATTTGGCATTCGTCGACAAATTTCGAATTGTCCTCTTCTCTGACCTCCACGTGTACGTCAGATGAGATAGGTGCTTTGCGGAGCACCTTCGCGGCGTCAGGCGCGTTCCAAGAGCCGTTGAATACGACTTCGTCAGAGCCACGTCCAAGCTGACTGTCGCAATCGATTTCAACACCGTCAATGAGAGGACCAGCCGCAATTCTACGCCGTCGAGGTTGCCTGTCATACAAGCCAACATTATGAAGGTCTTTGCTCGTAATCAGAAAAGAGAGAGCGAGAGAGAGAGAGAGAGAGAGAGAGAGAGAGATTGAGAGAGAGAGAGAGAGATTGAGAGAGAGAGAGAGAGAGAGAGAGAGATAGAGAGAGAGAGAGATAGAGAGCCTCCGCTTGCTTAGAATGGGGAAAGGAAAGAGAAGGAGAGACAGCGCGAGAGAAGACAGGGAGAGTGTGATAACGAGAGGTACAAGAAGTGCCAACATTTATCTGAAGTATAGACTATCGTTTTGTGGATCATGATTGACTAGACTCCGCCGTGGATGAAGAGACCTGCAGTGATAAAGTCATAATTTTTCAATTTTTTTGTTAAAAATGAATCATGAAGCAGACAATGACTTTCGGTACAATCAGTAGACAAACCATTGTATTCACCAGTTCTGTATTCCGTGTAAGAACGCTAGCGAGCTGCACCTCTCATACATTCGGTAAGACAGACGCAAGTTTCTCTAGCTTGATACTTGACAACCTTACAACTGAGAAGCGTCGAAAACTTTTCATACAATCAGTCGAGAGACCATTGAACTATCACGTTATGCATTCCGTGTATGAAAACTGGCACGCTGCACCTTTGAGACATACCCTACTGCGAGCGTAACTCTCGCAATCCTGTCTAATTGACAGCCATGCAGCTAGGAGACGCACTCTTGATGTCGCCACGGCGGTCATTCAAGTCACGTCGACCATAATTTTGGACTGAAAGTGATCTTCAAAGCTCTCTAAGTTTTCTTTTGTCGAAAGTCACTCCGATTCTGCTCAACTTTACATAGTTAACTCCATTACTTTATGATAATCGAAAGCTGGTCCGAGCTTTTCGACGCTCGCATTCCGCTGATACCCTTCAGTTTTCAGCCAGGGTTAGAATGCAACCTCCAGGGCCATCACTCGTTTCTTTCTTCAAAGCTTCCACTTTACTTCTACGTAGAGATTTTGCCAACACCATGTGGGCTGAAAACCATCCAAAGGATGAATGCAAGCTGCACCCGGCACCTTGTCATGGTCAATAGTTAAACATTTCTATTCACAACTGATAAAAGCGACATGCACAGATCATGCCAAATAATTGAATCGATTGAAAATGAAAACAAACACCACTGACGTTTCTGAGAAGTTAGATTACTATGCTTGGACTCTGAAAGGATTGCGATATCATGTCTTCAAAGAACCAGGGTTCTAAAATGTTCCTATGTAAAATGGTTAGGTGACTTTAAACCATGCAAGTACATGGTCAAAAATGACTCAGGCTGAAAAAGGTGGGTTAAAGAGTTGGGACGAAAAGCTGTAAGGATTTTTTTCTTGAAAACGATGAACACAGTTAACTTCATTCAGTTGAGCCAATTGTCAGTTGCTCTACATCTGAAGACCAGACCTTTCCTTTGGAACCTCCAAACGCTACCAAGCGGTTTTTGAAGAAAATGAGACTTGGCTGTCTTCGAGGTTGTAAGAGACTTGGAAGATGAAGCCATCCGTTACTCGTTGTGTCAAGGACGTAGACCTCGGATCTGTTTTTGCTCATTTCGCCGCCACCAGCCACTGCCATAGTACCGAATAGATAGCATCCACCAGAACCACAGTGGGGAGTGGCTGGAACAATATCGGTTTTCCACTCACTGGAAGGAAAACCATTTTCCACACTTAGGCTGACAACCAAATTGGGATAAGAGGGAAGTGCATCCTCCGCATAAACCCCACCGCCCAGAAGATGGATTTGACTTTTTGCAGCCACGAATTGTTGTTGTTGGGCATGAAATGGAAGAGATGGCCATTCGTTCCGTGGTAGCCACTGGTTGGTTCTCAGGCAGTATATTGTCACTGCAGATATAGACGAACGCCCATTCGTTCCACCAGCTATTACCAACTGATGCCCAGATCCTAACATGGCCGGGGAACACTGTTTTATGGGACATCGACCATTAGGCACCTGTGTCCAGCGGGCGGACAGTTGAATGGATGAGACTCCGCGGAAGCCTGTCAGCCTGAACAGACTTAGGTGACGGTCACGGTCTTCTGATTCACGAGGACAAGAAAGTAAGTAGAGCTGTCGGTCATGTGAGAGGAGGCCATGGGGGGATTGAGTACGGGAAGGGGGATCAATGTCGCTCCATTTGACCAAATCGTGCGTGTAGCGAATGATGCAGCCTTGAGACTTGCTGACAGTTGTGACAAAAAGACAATCGTTGTACACTGCTGTGTAACAGCGGCTATCGACATCATCAGGAAGACATTGGAGCAAAGCCCACTGTACAACATGAGAGAAGAAAGCAAATTTATGACCAGCTTGGATGATTTGAATATTACTGTACTGCACAAATGAATGAATTGCTTGTCATAAAATTTGTGATGCAAGTTAACAAATCTGGTCAGCAATTAGATTGCCTTCTGTCAGAGGTTTTGGATGCAAGTGAACGTTTCTATGATGAGCTGACACAGCAGCAAAAATGCTTATCAAACTCATTAGTATCAGTTGATATTGTTTTACCACCAAATATTGCTATAATGTGGGCTACATTTTCATATTACTATTCCTTTCTCCCAAAGGCTATTTTCCATGTCGGGATTATATTTACCGTGCAAATGTATTTTATATGACGGAAACAGAAAACCTGGATAAAAATCCGACAAAGAGTGCTCGTGCGAATGTGCTCACGTTTTCAAATGGACTTGGTTGCCTTCCACCACCTATCGAAGGAAGCCATCGTGATCTTGAGGCTTGCTGCAGAGCAAGAAGAGGAAGAAGCCAATTGCAGTTTGAACTAAAGTTCCTTTCCCTGTGTTTCCTTTTAAATCTATCTGATGCATCCAAGAAGCCGAACGTGGCACGGCCCAAAACTGTGTGTGTAGCATGACTTTTCCCTGCAGGTGAACACCAGTTCCTGTTGACTGTTCTTGACCTTCTTTTGATGCTGGTTTCTTGTGCGGCTATATATAACTTACTTGGCCGGGACATCCCTTACAATATAGCGGCACACAAGATTGCCATGAAAATAATGTGAGTTGCCAATTTCCTCCTTCAGAATCGCTACAATGGTTTGTTTCCTTATGATGTGTTTTAATGTATTATTTCTAAACCTGGAAGCAAAATTCGACAGCGGAGGTGTCGAGGAACAACACTCCCCAGGGAGCAAAGCTTAATAAGATGCTATTTTCATACAGTTATTCAATCGAGAGCACCATCTTCACTAAAAAAGAAGGAAGCACAATTTTCTTCTGTGTTCCGACCATATAGTATGACCTTGTTTTCTTTTCTAGTCAGCTACAGGATATGCCACAAACTAAAAAATTGATGAGATGATATAACTTCTTCCTCCTTCCAGCTCAATTGGACTCACTTCACTTTCTTCATACTGCCGAACTTTGTCCAAAAAGAAAGAATTCTTGAGCTCCAAATTTTCAGTCGTTTTGGCTTGCAATTGCTCGGCGAGGGTATCCCTTTGCTGTACCGCTACTTGTCCGTCTCGTCGTATCTGCTCCACAAGCTCTATTTGAGCATATTGAAAACACAAACCATACACAGGCAGAAAAAAAGTCACCGTTAGGGAGAAGTGTCCCCGATCTCTAGACCTCATCAGATCTTGAATGTTTTGAGAGGCATGAGAAGAAAACTACAGTTTCTACTTTTAGGGTAATTTCCTTGGAACACTGGTACACATGACCAGCGCTCTACAAGACATTTTGCGAAAAGTAGCGCGATACAAAATGACATAATAGAAATGAATTATGTCTTATCCAATAGACATGAGCGCGAGGCGAGGATGAAACTTTGTATTTCTTAACCCTTTCGTTACAACCAATCAAAATATCGACCGATATCGGTCGATGAACTACGTCACGACCGGATCGCTTCTGTCGAAAGCTGCGATTATAATATTAGAAATGTCTGGGTTAGAGCGTCTCTGCTGCTTTTGATTTCTGCAAAGATCAGAACAATGCAGAGCAGGTCTCCAAATGAATCTCTTCTCTTCTCTTCGTTTTTCCAAAACGCTTAGTTACTACAACCACTGATCGAGTTACCTTCTCATCCCTGGAGCATGCAAGCACAACTTATTTATGACAGGGAAGGATGACAGTTCACCTTCCCCGGAATAAAAAAGATCCTTACCGTGAGAGGTACTTTGAGCTCTGGTGGAATTAAGAACTTCATCAAGTGTTGCTTCCAACTGCGAGATGGTTGCGTCTCGACTAGCGAGGGTCTGTTCCAGCTGCGAGATGTACTGTGATACATGTCTCCCACATGGCCTTGCAGAAGTCTCTTCCAACTGCATGGTGGTCGAGTTCCTGGTGACCAAAGCTTGTTCGAGCTCTTCCTTTTGGTCAATAGTGGCTTGCAGACGTGACTCGGAATTAGCAAGGGCCTGTTGAAAGTGCGAGACGGCCGCATCTCGCCTAGTGAGGGCCTCTTCCAACTGTAGCATGGACACCTTTCGAGCAGAAAGGTTCTCTTCCAACCGCGAAATGGACTCGTCTCGACTGGCGAGGGTGACTTGAAACTGCGAGATGAGCGCATCTCGGCGATCAAGGTTCTCTTGCAACTGTGAGATGAACGCATCTCGGCTGGCGAGGGTCCCCTGAAACTGCGAGATGGACTCATCTCGGTGAGCGAGGCTCTCTTCCATTTGCAAGATGGACGCATCTCGACTGGCGAGGGTCTCCCGCAAACGCGAGATTGATGCATTTCGACCCGCGAGGGTTTGTTCAAACTGCGCTATGGACGCGTCTCGACTGGCGAGCGTCACTTCAAACTGTGAGATGGACGCATCTCGACTGGCAATGGTCTCCTGCAACTGCGAGATTGACGCATCTCGGCTGGCGTTGGCCTGTTCAAACTGCGAGATGGACGCGTCTCGACTAGCGAGGGTATCTTGAAACTCCAAAATTGACGCGTCTCGACTAGCGAGAGTCTCTCCCAACTGCGAGATGGACGCCCCTCGACACGCGAGACTCTCTTCCAACTGCGAGATGGACGCTTCTCGTCTAGCGAGTGTTCCTTTCAACTGTGAGATGGACGCATCTCTTCTAGCGAGGTTCTCTTCCATTTGTGAGTTGGACGCATCCCGACTGGCGAGGGTCTCCCGCAAACGCGAGATTGACGCATTTTGACCCGCGAAGGTTTGTTCAAACTGCGCGACGGACGCGTCTCGACTAGCGAGGGTCACTTCAAGCTGTGAGATGGACGCATCTCGACTGACAATGGTCTCCTGCAACTGCGAGATTGACGCATCTCGGCTGGCGTTGGCCTGTTTAAACTGTGAGATGGACGCGTCTCGACTAGCGAGGGTCTCTTTCAACTGCGAGATTGAGGCATCTCGGCTGGCGTTGGCCTTTTCAAACTGCAAGATGGACGCGTCTCGACTAGCGATTGTATCTTTAAACTTGAAGATGGCCGCATCTCGGCCAGCGAGGTTCTCTTGCAACTCCAAAATTGACGCATCTCGAATAGCGAGAGTCTCTTCCAACTGCGATATGGACGCTTCTCGTCTAGCGAGTGTCACTTCAAACTGTGAGATGGACGGATCTTCACTGGCAATGGTTCCCTGCAACTGCGAGATTGACGCATCTCGGCCGGTGTTGGCCTGTTCAAACTGCGAGATGGACGCGTCTCGACCAGCAAGAGTCTCTCGCAACTGCAAAATGGACGCCTCTCGATTAGTGAGGCTCTCTTCCAACTGCGATATGGACGCTTCTCGTCTAGCAAGTTTCCCTTCCAACTGTGAGATGGACGCATCTCTTCTAGCAAGGGTCTCTTCCAACTGTGAAATAGATGATGCACCTCTCCGACGGGACATCGAGAGAGTTTCTTGTAACTGCGAGATGGTCAAGTCCTTTTCTGCAATTGTGGCTTGCAAGTGGGGAATGGAATTGGCGAGTTGTTCTTCTTTAGAGCTAATGGCCTGGGGTTGCGTCTCGAGCTTTGGGTTGGCCTCTTCGAAATCACCTAAAAAATTCGAATGGAGGAAAATGTAACATTTGCAGACTCCAGTGCACACAAAAACACTTCAGAGAAGTGTTTGCCCCTGAAAGACGTTTTTTGGGTACACTCCAGTTGGGAGATTTTAGGACACGGTTTTACCCTGATGTGGACGATAACAGAAAGAAAAAAAATGAACGTCGCTAAAACGACCATAAACATCACTTTGCAGGAAGAGGCCGACCCCGACCGCTGACGAGCAAAAAGAAAAAGAATGGTGGCCAAAATGTAGATACGTTAGCAAGAAAAGGTATTTTCTTGGCTTCGCTGTCAGTTAGGAAACGAAAACGCCTTACATGAATGCTGCATCCTCGCGATGTGCTCTTCTGTACATCGTCAATTACACCATTGTGATTGCAACAATGAAACAGTCTGAATGGGTGCAAGGAGTGAATAGAGCTGTCCCGTTGATTGATTTCCCCTTATCCTTCTCGGATTGGGGTTAGATGGGCCGGACATAATTGATTATTTTCCAGGACTGCCTCTTCCCCTTTCAGGACATCTCCTAACTGTCATGGCATTTGCTGAGAATGATTGAGTGAGCCGTTTTGCCACCTTACTTATCAAAGTTCCGGATTGTCAAGAATGGTAAGTCACTTGAGGTACTTTGTCGATTGGATTAAATGCCTAGTGAGGACACTTTAAACACTATTTGGACCAAGGGCATGCTGCCCATAAACTCACCGAGGTGAATTGCAAGCAGACAATGAGGTACACACTTAGAATGAAAGGGCACAGTTTAAGGTTTGGTAAAATCAGGAAAAAAAGACCCAACAAAATATTCAAGCCTGAGTTGAAAAAGAGAGGAAGAAGTAAACAGAGTATACCACTCACGTTGAAGAGACCTTCCCTGAGCTGCCAAGGGACATGCCATCTGATCCTGTATGTAGCAATAAATGATTGTCAAATATTTTTACGTTCATCTACCCTGAACCCATGACTGAGTAGGAGTGGAGATCAGGAGCAGAGGGAGGAAATCCAGAAACAGATAAGAATGGGGTGTGTGGGTAAGGAACTTGGAAAGAGAAAACATTCTCAGTAACGCTTTCAAAAAGCTGGTATATATTTCTGCCATATTAAATCTTATCACACCTACCCTTACGAATATCAGAATAAAGGC
>JAOWAR010154105.1:0-11017 GCA_028571005.1 Clathrina lutea
CGCGTCTCCGATCCCCAGCAATCCTTTGGTTCTATCACAGACCCAAAGACACAGCACTTCGGCTGAAGCATACCCTTACAGAATACAGGAATCCGAATAGACTCACCTTTCTTCCCAGAGTCGGACGCTCCCCGTGCCACAAGGAAGAGCTTCAGCTCAACGAACTTCCACGATGAAAGCCTTCATCGCCAGCAACAAACGCTCAGAGGAGAGCGAGAGGAAGGACAGTGACAAGCATTACAGTCACGCACATCTTCCCGCAAATCGAAAACCACTTTCCACCCAGACGATTCTGAGCCAGTCTCACGCCATTTGTGACGTCTGCGGAACGCGCCCATTTCTCTGTAAGTCTACATTGTAGATGTACATACACATTGAATTTTAAAACTTTTCATGGCTTGTTTTTATGCACCCTGTGACTGCATAATGTCAATGGTCTTTCAAAATTCCACAATTTGATATACATGTACATGTCACGATGACTCGCAAAGAAGCTTGCTGTGGTGTCAAGGGATGCTGGAGGTGCGCGTGCCGCAATGTCAGACACGGAAGACGAGATCCTTGGTGGTGCTGGCGATGGTAGTAGTGATGGCAGCTGGTCAGGTCTAGACAGGGACAATATTTCTTCGTCAGATGGCGAGAGTTTGGAAGGGTGAGTACCATTTATCGAGCGTTTGCCGACGTCGATCTGAACGCGCATGCACCTGAGGATTCAAAAATTTGACCGTTTGTTTCCGGCCTCCGTCATTCAGGCACAGCGATGACCGCAATTTGGAATCGGAGGGTGGCGACAGCGATGATGGGGAGCTGCAAGGCGCAGGTCGAGGGGGTCTTTCAGGTCGTGCCCATGGGAGAGGAGGCACTCGTGGCGGAGGAGTTGGTCAAGGCAGAAGAGGAGGCGCTCGCGGAAGAGGAGGCACACGTAGCAGAGGAGGGGCACATGGACAAGGTGGGCACATTGGTGGTACTGGAGCTGGAGCTGGCCCAGACCCCGAGTCGATGTGGCATGTGGTAGATGATTACATGCCTGCCTGTCCTCCGTTTCTGCCTGCGAGACCAGAAGGTCTGCACTTGCCACAAAATGTTGCCTTTGCTCGTGAGATTGATTTTTTCAAACTCTTTTTCACTGATGAGCAAGCCAACCTCATTGCACAGTACACTAACACCTGAACGACTCGAAGGGCTATCAGGATAGTGCTGGTGCCTGGACTCCTACCACTGCCACTGCCGAAGAAATCTTCAGATTCCTGGGTTTTCCGGTGAACAGCAGTCTTGTGAAAATTGATGACTTGAACAAGACATACAGCAGGAAGTCTCTTTATAATAGATTGTGGGCAAGAGCTTTTATCCCGTCCAGTGAAGCGTGTTGAGGGATTGCTGCGGTTCATTCAAGTAACTGACACAACTGCACAGCAACCTAGTGACAAGCTACGCAGCATTCGGCAGCTGCATGAGCACCTGCGTGAGCGCAGCCGTGCACTCTACCAGCCAGGGAAAACCATCGCCATGAAAGAATGGTGAAGTGGCAAGGGCCATTTCTCACACCGCCAGTTCATACCTTCCAAGCCAATCCGCTTCGGTTTCAAGCTGTTTGTTATTGCTGAATCACCGTCGAGCTATACTCTGGATTTTGAGGTCTATCTTGGCAAGGGACATGCGGCGGAAGGTGTGCCAGTGGCTCAAGCGGTTGTGGAACATCTCGTCAAACCGTACCAACGGCAGGGTTATCACCTATACGTCGATAACCATTACACGTCAATTCCTCTACAGCGTTCCTTGTACCAAAATGGTACGAGATGCACCGGTACATTGCAGGGCAATCGTGAACCACAACAGCTCAGAGATCACCAGGCATGGGCACACCATGCCAATCGAAGGGACATGCGTTACGTCCGAGATGAAGAGGTTGCGCTTGCACAGGGGATGACAAAACGCCCATCAATTTTGAAAGCACCATCTCTGTTGCCACAAATTCAGATGTGTGCCATTGAAAGGCCAGGTATGGAAATGGCCAGTGGCAAAACATCCCTGTCCGGCGGCCAATCTGCGTCGTGCAGTACAATGCATCTATGGGCGGCGTGGATACTGGCGACCAACACTTGGCAGCATTCGACCTTCATAGAAGATCCCGTCGGTACTGGAAGGCACTATTGTTTCATTTTGTGAACTTGGCTGTGACACAGGCCCACCACTTGTTCCGCAAGTTCATATGCTCATGACGCTGCGGCTGAAGAACGGTTGAGAAAAATACAGGTAGAGTCAGCAAACACAGCCCAAACCCTAATGCGAAGGAAAGTTTCAGGAAAGTTGCATACCACCAGTGCACACTCACAAACATCAGGTTAGATTGCAACGCCAGTTTGACATCATAACACTGGCATGGGTTGGCTTAACAGGGCAACATTTCTCGAGTTGCAGTGGAAGTAAATCATACTGCACAACACTCTGCTCAGTTGTAAGATGGCGATGAAAAGATACCTTGACGTTTTGTAAAATCATGAGCTGCATGTCAGAAGTCTCTTGTCCTCTTTACCTTTCTTTTCTTCATATATGTACTTTGATCATGGATATGTGCCATTTTTCATTATTTGTTGTGCACTCAGGAGTTCGCCAGGCAAATGTCTATAGAAAAACAGATTGAGCTACTGATCAAGTGCATTGACCACAGCTCTTTGGAGCAGGCAAAGGTTTGCAGTGGTGAGTTGTCTCCGGCAAGCCGTCATGAACAACCAGGAAATCAACCAACATAGTGCAACTGTGGCCATTGCCAAGACATGCCTACAGAAGATGAGGAGGTGCGCTGTCAGAGAAGACTCTGCATCACAAAATGGGACTCTTTTGAGCCGACTGTTCTGCAGCAGGAGATGCTGGAAGTTGCCGTTGAGGTGCAAAATGCCCTATGGAAGAATACACAAGAGGATCACACAACCTTTTGCGAAAGGCAGCATACCGCCAACTTTGTGTGTGGGAATACAATCACCTGGGCCGACGAAATTGCGTTCCCCTCTTCTCCTGTGGAGTCTGGGCAATTAGAGAGAAGTACCCTGACAGGTACCCTGACCAAAGTTCGTGTCTTCTTGTATGTGTTATTTTCACATGCAAGATATCTTTAGCCTTTTACAATAACTCAATAAAAGCATGTATTTTGGGAAACTGAAAAGCCGCAGCTAGTGTGTGAGCCTAAACTTGAAACATGCTCTGTCTTCTCTCGAAGGATTACTATTGACCGAACAAATACCATGAACCTTTTGCCAGCGGCTTTGACAGTCTTTAGTATTGAAAAATACTTTTTCTAGCAAGGAATGGATGGCTTCTGAGGTTGATGACTCTTCCAAGTCCCTCAAAACGTGATGAAAGAGTTTCGAGGTAATACCTGCCGGCATAAGAACACAATGCAGTACCCTATTAGGCTTGTTGAGCGTACGGATTTCTTCAAGTCCATATGAGAAATAGACCCCTTGAATCCAAAGATATCTCAACTTTTTTCCCCCACAGAGGACATCTATGTGTCTCACATGAAAAAAGTGAACGAAATCTGACCATGGTGGGCCCCAGTTTTACTTGAAACAGGGCACAAACCGATATGAGCTATATAGGTGCCACCTTAAAGCCTATACGGGCCTGAGGATGTGATCGGTGTGCTGCTCAACCAAATGAATTTCACCGGGAAGAGTAAGGCAAGGCAGCCAAGATTTAAAAGGCACCGAGGCAAAAGAGGGCAAGTTTTGAACTTTCTCTTCAGGCAGGAGGACTGAGAAGTCACCTCTACTACGAGTATTTCAGGTTCAAGTCTCTGTACTTGACTACGGAAGGTCAAAGTGGTTTTGCCTATATGACTTTCGTCCTTTTGATAATGAGATCAGTCCCAATGCGGGCATGTATTTCGAGGCAGAGTAAGGGGATCGAGCTTATCCTTTAAATGCCTATCAAGTAATTTTACTTGATGCGGACCTGTGTGCTTGATAGCAAGACGCGCATGCAGCTTGTGGACCGCCAATGAATGCTGATTAGATGTGCCTGGGTTAGAGGAATTGCATCAATAGTTGTGGTTGCCTAGCTGCGACAAAAGGTGGATCGATTGTGCGATCTCACGTCGGGATTCAGTGGGCCGCGCATGTCTCACGAGCCTATACCGAGTGGCCCGCATTGTCTTGTATGGGGCCCTCGGGTCCGGTGCCACCGGGCCATATGCCCATGTCCAAAAAAGGCCATGTCCAAACGCATGATCATGCAACTTTAAGGCCGTGTTTTTACAGACGTGCTCTACCATACAGGCATCAATTGCTATGGCAATGCTTTCCCGCCATTACAAAAAGCCCATGAAACTTTGAAGTGTGAAAATCGACGCCTTCTTCGTTGAACTACACCCTTCTGAAAGTACCGAAAATCAGAAGCCCGCCATTTGCAATTTCAGTTCCGTGGATCGACTTTTTACCGCATTCTTCAGGCGCTTATCGGTCGTTTTCGCAAAAAGTAAACCGAAGGTCCTGTTGACCATTACCGGCACGGATTGTGTACGCTTTTGCGAGCTGATCGAGGGGATGATGTGGGAGGAGTAGTGCTACAAAGTTTTTTTTTTTTTTTTTGCTCAATAGCTTACGCCTGCACGTCACATTAGCCAGCCGCTGCGCTCACTGTCACGCCGCGCGATAAGAATCGCCGGTATCCTGTAGCTGAAATTTCTGCCCGGGACAAACATAAAAGTATCCACGACTCTTGAACAGCTTCAGAAGGAGAACAGCGACCTGGACGAGCAAATAACCACGCTAAACCGAGAAAAAAATTAGCGGCAGGTCATCAGCAAACGCAGGTGCGTTGCTTCTACCACCCGCGAAGAGACAGCGCATCCACCCCACCAACCTTCCTGCACGGCGCCTCACCTGATTGCTCATGGCCCAAAGTGGTACTGCAAATGGTGCTATGCTGCCAGCAAGACGCAGAGCAGTGCGCTGTTCGTGCTTACTCAGACCTGGTGACTTTCTTGAAGGGTTGTGGGTGAATTTTTTTTTTTAAGTAAAGCACTGGCATGGTCATCAGATGTTATGCAGTCTTAAGATTTATAGAATTCAGCCTTCACACAGACGTACACAGTTCGAAATGCCTATCAACTAAATTTACTTGATAGTCGTGGTCATTTAAAGGATAGTCCACTCACATATATTATTGTGGTCCCCCCCCAAAAAAAAAAAATAGAAAAGTGGTATTTTCTCCATCAATCCACTCAAGCGTGAATGTCGTGGCTCCACAAGTTCACGAGTGACTTGCATTCCTTTTGTCTCATTCATTTTGCACGGAAATTTACGCACGAACATGACATGTTGGCGCCATTGTTTTCGCACCATGTGGTCTTTCCTGCAGTCTTCCTTCCAGGCTGAGGCTGATTGTGGGTCAGTATGGCAGGGCATTCCGAGGGAGAAAAGGACATGGTGGCAGGAGTGAGCAACTTTTTTGAGGTAGAGCTTCAAGGAGACAAAACTCTTCAATTGTGAAATGTCATAGAAAGGACGTCCACCGCAAGCAGTGTGAGCCATTCGACAGTCAAGCGATGTTGTCGATGAAGCCAAGGAGGATACAGGGAAGGTGGTGATAATGAAGGCACTCAAGTAGGTAGGAAATCTGAAGACAGAGAGACGCAATTTCAAGTCCACTGTCAGAGGTGTCATTCACTCTTTTCTTCGCTGAAACAATACTCCCTGCAGTTGACAATAGAAAGCCTCTGTCTGGAGCCAGTCTGATATTGATGACTTCCCTCAGATAGGGCACACGATATTCTTCAAGCTGGTTTGTTCCATTGATTCTCATTATCCAGGCAGTAAGACGGAAGCAGAATTGGGAAGGGAAAGGAATGGGCTCATATTGTTGCCCGGTGTCATCGCTTTTTGAGGAAGCTACGAAAACATTGACCCTTTGTCTGTTTCCCAGTCTTCAATGTTGCTCTAAAGCAACATAGGTTTTCATGTAGGAGGCCATGGGGCAGACTAGCGATTTATGGACCGGGTGGGAGGTAAATGTAACCATGGGTACAGTAGCAACAAAATGGAGGCCAGGAAGCAGTACGTTGCCATCTGAATATTAACAAGCTTTCTTCGCCATAAGGTGACAAGGTCTTCTTCATAGCACTCTCATTGCACATCAATCAGAGGATGGTTGGGGTACTCACTTGCTCGTCCGGCCCTTGGCCTTCCTAGCTGATCAATCATGGATAGCGGTGAAAGCGGTGATGACTCCAATGGAGGGTACACATCTTCTGGCGCAGGGTCGGACTTCAGGTGACACGGTCTTCTTCATAGCGCTCTCGTTGCATATAGATCAAAGGATGGTTGAGGTTCTCACTTACTTGTCAGCCCTTGGCCTTCCTAGCTGATCAATCATGGATAGCAGTGAAAACGGTCATGACTCCAATGGAGGGGACACACCTTCTGACCCATGGACTTTGATTTCGACAGTTCTGGAGGAATCAGCCTACAACAGGTAAGCATCACGAATGCTGGTGCAGCGGTGCAAGCATGAGCGACAATGTTCCTTTTTCATCTGCGCAATGAACGACTTTGGCAGCTCTGAAGGCGATGACTTGGAGAGCGACAGAGATCCTGGTATCCCTGCTGGATGAGTTGCTGGCGGAGGTCAAGGTGTTGGCAGAGGTCAAGTTCGCGCTGGCAGAGGACGAGGGGCTGGAAGAGGTGGCGGTGGTGGTGGTGCTGCTGCTGGACACTTACCTGCAAAAATGTGGCATATTCCTGCAACCTCAGCTGGCCGCTTTCACACCAAACCGCCCTCCCGGTCCACACTTTCCTGTCGGTGCTCAGTTGCTTGCAGAGAGATATTTTTTTTGCTGTTCTTCACAGTCGTTGTAACTTTGTTGCATACACCAACACCTATGCACACATTCTGCAGCATGTCCGATATGCATAGCCAGATGGCACGTGGCAACCCACAAGCGAAGAAATGAAAAACTTTTGAGTTTCATCAGTCATGACGAAAGCTCATGTTGCTGATGTTGTTCATGTTCATGTCACGAATTACTGGTTGAAGTTGTCATTGTTGAATGACCTTTGGGGCCGCAGCTTTCTGCGATCGGCAGTACAGTTTGTAGGTGTGGTTTTTGGAAGTGACTGACGCAACGCAGCAAGATCCAGATGACAAGCTTCAGAAAGTGCGTAGACTTCATGATCACTGCATGACATACATGACCGGTGTGCAGCATTGTACCAACCACAGAGAAACTTGTAAATTGATAAGCTCATGGTGAAATGCAAGGACGGTTTTCTTTTCGTCAATTTATTCCAAGTAAACCCATTCGCTTTGGCTTCAAGTTGTTTGTTCTTACAGACTTAAACACCTCATACACACGTGATTTTCGTGTGTACAAAGAGAAAGCTGCTGCTGCTGGTGCTTCTACAGCCAGTGATTGCGCCACCTGCTGCAGTGGTTGTTCACCTGTTACAGCCTTATCAGAATCAGGGTTACACGGTCCTCTGACAATCATTACACTGCTCTGCCTCTTGCTGAACATCTCCTTGGCTTGGGCATAAACAGCACCGGCACCGTCTTTCGTGCAAACAGGCTGCCAGCACCATTGAGCCAATTTCAAGCACTGGCAAAACAATGTGGTGCGATGTGCTACTGCCGACAGCGGCAGGTTCTTGTTGTTGGGAGGATGGACAAAAAGCGTGTCCGACGTGTCAACCTGGCACAACACAGGAGGCCAAGACATATGTCAGAAAAGCCCGAACATCGCAACGGAACCAGCAGGACAACGTCCCAGCCACAAACGACGAGGACAACAGGTCCGTATCAACATACAAGGTGGGGCCCCTATGCTGGACCTCTAAACGCGTCCGAAATTCTCAATCGGAGAGCGTTTTGTGTTTGCCCATTTGCGGCTCACCTCAAGACCTTTGTCGTGGATACCGCAAGGTGCAGCCACAGCGAGCGACCGCCGCAGCCCAGGTGAACTAGCGCAAGTAACACGCTGGCAAATATGCACGACTTTCGCCAGGAAAATATCGCGGAGTAAGTACAGCGTTGCGCATCCAGCATTCCTTCTCACGAACTAACTCAGCGATTCAACTGAGACAGCACAAGCTGTAAACCCAGCGGATACCGTTGGTTTATGCCGCAGGTATCGCTAACAGACGACCCGTGAGAACCCTTGTACTGTCACAAATACCGGCGCATCTTGGCCGCACACAGAGGCGCCACTGAGTGAGAAGAGACGACGACAACTTGGAGGTCACCAAACCTTGTCGACGACGACAACCTAAAGCTACATTTTCCTGTTTCCATGACAAAACGTCAGCAATCGATCGGCGGTATTAATGTTTTATCGAGGCTGACTCCACTTGCGATTTCGGCTAGCCAGGCCTGCAGCGAATGCGCGCGCCATGTGCAGCTGCAGCTGTGCATCAGCATGATCAGATGTGTGTAATTAAAATGCCAACACTGCTGGCACGCGCTGCATCATGGTCCCGGTCGTGGACCTCGCGAAAGGCCCGATCAAACGATCGAGTGGCAAACCTGCCATGCTGGCCGCTGCACCTGTGCATTCCAGACAAGTCTCCGCCCAGACACCGTCTCGGACAACAGCGCTCAGTTACCCATGCGGACACATAGCCGCTCGTTAGACGTCCAGACTCTACTGTGTAAGGTGTCGATACGTCCACATGTGCCAGCATGCCGGATTAGCAAGAGCAACTGTCGGTTTGCACGCTATCACAGTGCCAAACGCGATGACATTCGCATTTGACTTGCCGATGCCCACTTGTGGCCATGTATATGCTTTTTGTTGAAGAAAATCGCAAAGAACCAATTGTGTGGCCAACTTTCACCTTGGTATTGTCATTGTGTGATCATCTGATCCATCATGATTTGAATAGTAGTTCAATCTGGACTTGAAGTAATCTTTCAGAAAATGTACACTTCTTCTATATGGTAAGCTATCGAAATTGGTCAAAATTTTGCATTTGGTTTTTTTTTTTTACCCCGGACAACGGGTTAAGCTGATGGCTGACCTATCATCTACCTGGATAAGAAAAGGGTTATGGTAAACTGCTTATCACCGCATTGACCCGGCAGACGGAACCTGGTATGACAACAGTGCGGGGGCAGGGACTCTGTCGCTGGACATCCGACAGCGCCACCAGACTGACCAGAGGCACCATTAGGTGGTACGGGTAAATACATCATTGTTCTCCGTGTTGGATCAGTAGAAAGAGGGATTTTTGTCTGGTTGCCTGCTTGCTGGTCCTTGCTGGCATTCAGCTGACTAACATGACGAGATGAACGTTCACTCGGTCTCTGAGTGATGGGAGCACAAAGCTTGCTCGGCCAACCTGCCTCCAGCCGGGGTCTATCTAGTAATTGTAATGGACAATGAATGCCCCATACCACACACATAGACCGACGACTCATGGTAACCGCCATCTCGTTCAACAACAGCTCAGATGCAAGCATGGCTTACAAGAAATAATCTTATTGCAGACATAGTCAAGGTTGAATTGTACCGTTAGTGACAAAAGAATGTGGGTGACCACGGTTCGGATGGCTGCTAGAGTTGTGCCGGGTCCTTCCGTCTTCGACGGGCAGACAAGACAAGATTCTCATCTCAGTCACTAGGACTCCGAATTCGAATATGTGGCCCATGGCATGGGTGTCGCGTTGCAGAGGAATACCATATATAAGTGCGCATGCGTATTTGCCAAACTGCGCATGCGTATTTAGCAGAGCCATGGCGACGTGGTCAATCGCGCGCCGCATTTGTTTGCAGCGTGCGCGTGCATCCCTCCAATGAGGTCAAACTCAAAGACCTGAAACATTCTCATGAGAGAGTTCTGATCTACTACTAGTGAGTGGGTCTGCCTGGGAGGGTTTAGTGTTTGAATGATAGGTTGGCGAAGCTACCCCCCTCTTTGTTAGGGCACCCAGGCTGCTACTATTGCTCCTCTTTGTTAGGGCACGCAGGCTGCTACTATTCCTCCTCTTTGTTAGGGCACCCAGGCTGCTACTATTCCGGCCTCCTCTTTGTTAGGGCACCCAGGCTGGTACGATTAGCCGGCCTAGGCAAATGGCGCGAAGCATCAGTGCTGTACAGCATCATCGGGCTCCCGTTTCACCATAGTTAAGGTGGCTTGGGTGGCCGCGGGGTCGAAATGATTTCGGACAGAACTTTTAATGACTCCTTGGTATATCTATTTCTCGAAAAAGGCCGGAGGAGTCACCGGCCATTTGAGAGAGCTCCAGAGGGTGCACCCTGGCGTGGAGCTGACTTATCCGTTTCTTCAAGCCTTTTTCAGTTGTCACGGTTAGTTCAGCCGGCACAATGACCACTGAAGTTTCACCAGTTCCTTTTTTGGGACAGGGAAGTGAAGTTCAACCACTGATCAGGAATCTCTGTAGCGGAAGGGAAACTGAGAACAAAAAAACTGATAGATGGCGGTATCAACTCATTGGCAGACGGATGTCACTGATAGGGATTGCATCTGCGCAAAATGCTTTGACCTTCTCAGTCAGTATGGATGGCGGAAAAAGCTCAGCACACCTGAGCAAGTATCAGTACAACACCCCACGCATGGCTCAAACTGATCACAGAGCGAACCTCACAGATAGATTATAGATTAAGGAATCCGGCATCTCATTCAGTTGTATCAAGGCTCCACCATATTTAGGTTGATTTTTGTTAAGGCCCTTAAAGATTGTTTGTCATGTTTCCTGTGTGGTTTTGGGCACTGTTGCGGACTTGAAACCGGATGGAAGAAGAGGCCTGTACACGACGGGCTTTTCCAGCAAGTATAGTGTACATGTACAGGAGTCAGAGCATGCCAGTGCTGGTGAAGGTATAGATTTCAGGCATGATGGCAGCCATGAAAGCTTCTAGCGAACTGAAACTGACTCAGTAAGCCCACCGGCTGATCTCTGGTCTTTAAATCTCTGGCCAAGCTGATCCATATCGAGTTGATCCAGCGAACTTTTCAAGCTTCCATGTTGGCCGGATCCTGGTCATGCGCAATCAAAATTGTGC
>JAOWAR010154127.1:0-11014 GCA_028571005.1 Clathrina lutea
ACAACTGCAGACGGTACCGTTTCGGGGTATTGCCCCTCATGAGTGCAGTCCAGATGACCAACAGATATATATATATATGTATAAAGTGAAAATTTTAATAGAACATTACTAACCTTTTGCCAAAAAAAGTGTTTTTGAGCGTTTGTTTTCTTTTCACAAAGCTTTTCTTAGTTTTAAGCGGCCCTTAATTAACTATTTTGGATCAATTCTCTTGATGTGATCTCTGTGTTTGTTCAGACAAGCTGAACGACGAGTGTCAATCGAAAGCTCCATGCAAACACAATGGTCTTTGTTCCTACAACGTGTCCTTGGATGAGTTCAAGTGTGTTTGTACACAACAATTCCACGGAAAGTTTTGCAGACAAGGTAAAACCAGTCTTGTCGCTTTATACACTGTGACACTGCGTTCACACATTCCCTCCCCTGTTGAGCTACAAAAGTGACTTTTTCCCTCCAAAGCTCTCACAGCTTCCTCTTTTCAGCCATTTCTCTCTCTCTCTTCCACCTCTCATCTCTCTCTCTCTCTCTCTGCCTCTTTCTCTCTGAGCGAGCTAAATGGCCGACACATTTGAAGCAAGTGCGACAAGAGCCTTGACTCAGACATGGTTAAGGTCCAATCATCTTCAGACCCTCACTGATATTAATCAAAAGCAGAAAAAGGGAAATGAACCACGCGTGCAAAAATGTTGGCATGGCATAGACTTGAAAAACAATTATTGCTATTACGATTACACTGGCCCTATCTCCGGTAATGGAGTAATGAAGATGTTTTTCCTATCTTTCCCTTCCCCATTTAGACATAGATGAGTGCACACGAGGCACACATGACTGTGTTAATTCCTTCTCTGAGAGCACGTGTGTAAACAGCATAGGAAACTACACTTGCCACTGCCCTAGTGGTTACATTGGAGATGCACGGAACGGTGGAGATGGCACAGGATGTACAGGTATGATGTTGTAAAAAGGTGTTGATCTCTGCCAACGAAAGAATCAGCTACTTTTATGAATAATTTTGATTCATTTTTTGTACTCTGCTCCACCCTGAATCTTTACCATTAAAACTTTGTCCTGTAAGTATGCGGGTTTATAATTAATCTAAATTATAGCTAGACTTCCTTTAAACGGGTGTAAACTTTTCCTCAGAAAAGCAGGTGAAACAAGTGGAACAGAGAGCCATTTTTGCCCGCCGAGGCCCCTTCAACCTGAGAGTGAAGCCTAGTCATGCCCATGCCCACTTGTGTTGGAACGTATATCAAGACCAGATAGGGCACAAATGGATTTCATTTGTTTCAAAGGCAGTTCAAACTAAGCAAAATGAGGGAAGAGTGAAAGAGACCTGAGAAGAGAGCCTTGGGTGGTCATTGTTAAATTTGTTCTTCAAAAGCACACATCTTTTTTCTAAGATTTTCAACCACTTTTGCTCGGGCCTAATCATGATCACCAGGCTGTGACTTTGGAAAAGTCAACGCAAGTGGCTTCATGTGCATGAGCAAACCGAGCTGAGAATATGGAAATCCCAAGATTGGATAACTGACGCTGGAGAACTAGGCACTGAATAGCACTGAATGATCACGTACCTACCTATAAACACTGAGTGGACATAGGCCAACTCATGTAGGCAATGGAATTGTCAGCCAACAGTCAAGCTTCTGTGTGACACCAGGTGGGTGGAACGTCATACTGCCTTGATCGACTTTCTGCAATTATATGGCGCTGTTGTGTACTGTTTGCAAGGGATGAGTGGTGCAGTTGAGGATCCCAGTGATGCAGCACATGCTCGATTTGATAGCAAGGCCATTACTGAAGCATGTGGCCTACTGAGAGCCATTTCTTCAGATGACTTTATTGTGAGTCTGCAATGTAGTGCCTTCGTGACCGAGTACTTGAAAATTTGAGTGTCCTGCTACAAGGCTCTCACTTAGATATCCTGGTAGCCTATGACGAGATTAACGACACTGTATCGCTGCTAGCAGACATTTGCTCGAAGGCTGACAAGGAATTCCAAGAAGTTTATGTAGCCCCCTCCATCATGACAGCGACACATGGACGACCAGAATCTGTGATCCCACGGCCTTGTGCAAGGCAAACCTTGTGTTCAACCGCGCCTGCCAGCAGAGCAGAGCAGTACTGGAGGGTCTCCGTCTTCATTCCTTTCCTGGACACCCTCATCAGTGAGCTGCGTAGCCGCTTCTCAACTTTGTGAAGGAAACGTGTGCACGGTCTCTTGCTCCTACCCAGGTACCAGCACAAGTCGTCATCTAAAAAGGCAGCAGAAATCTGTGCAGTCTACCACCATGATCTTCCTGAGCCTTCTAGTTTCAAGGCTGAACTTGATCGATGGAAGCTCAAGCGGTCGCACGCAGCCAAGGATGGCCTCCCTGCAAACCTGAAGGCCACCCTGGACGACCTCAACCCGAAGGCCTACCGAAACATCCATCGCATCCTTCGCCTGCTCCGGGTCATTCCTGTTACTGCGGCCAGTGTGGAGCGATCCAACTCTGCCTTGAACTAAGTGAAAACCAAGCTGCGCAGTACAATGGCTCAGGGCCGCCTGAATGCCTTGCTGTTGCTGTAAATTCACAAAGACCTGCCTTTGAATCTGGAGGCAGTTGTAGATTGCTATTCTACACAGCATCCATGGAGGCTGTTACTGCAGATTGAGTGGCCGATTCAGGCAGTGAATCCAGTGATGATGATTGTGCATAATGGAGTATCTATGTTTACTACGTTGTTTAGCCTCGTTTTGATCCTGTTCAGTGACTGCAGATGTTTCTGGACCCCCACTCCAAACTGATGCTCCCTAAATGCTCTGCAATGGGGCGTCCCACTCAATGATATCCTGTTATTATCCAGGGCTGTGGCACTGTGCGCAGCATTTCCAAAGTAACAATGGTACTTTGAAATCGAACCACCTGTACAAAGATCAGATGAGACAAGTTTTACAAGTGTTTGTAGTTTGCCAAGAATGGATGGCCAAGAGCGGTGAATACCTTCCTCACTTTCTGGCAGGAAAGACTCAGAAACAGCCAATTCTGTAATGGAAAATGCATAATTTCAAAAGCTTCTGGGGGGTAGGGGGGGCTTACACTCACACTCAGCCGGCGCCCCTCCAGATCAACCCCTAGCTGGAAAGGGGCCAGTGCTTCGCACTACCGCCCTCACTGAAATCCTGGATCCGCCACTGATATACCATCTTGTCACAGATCGAAGAAAACACCTGCCCATATCCAAGTCTTGCCTACATCTTCATGAATTTGCATATCAAACTACATAAATGATCTGAATGAGCTCCATCGAAATATATTCTGCCGTATCTCATAATCAAAGCCATAATTTGCACCAAAGGAAGGTGGAAAAAGAGCACAACAAATGCATTTCCCTGAATTCTTTGAGCTGAAATAAAAGCAGTGAGGAGCAAGCGAAGGTCCCTGCAAACAAACCAAGGGCGCATCATTCGACTGCAGATCACTCAGACTGATCGAAGACCCTCCACTCTTTGTCGCCGAGTAGCAGGAACTGGCAGACAAAATTTCAGGCCGGTGGGTTAGATGGCTTCTGTCATGTACATGCTAGATATAACATTGCGATTTCATAACTTCATTCACATGACAATTAGCTTCTAGAAATTTTAAGAAAACAACCCCTTGAAGACAAGCTTTCAGAAACTATATACTTTGTTACGTTGATAAAGTGAACTCATGGGCAAAAATTTGGACATTTTCATTGGACATCAATTACAAGAAATACAGTAAACATTCTCTAAAGAAGGAAGCAAGGAGAGACAAGAAATGCAAGGAGAAACAAGAAATGACAAGAAAAGGAAGAGGGAACAAGACGGAAGACTTTTCAACGTTTCGCCAAAAATGGCTTCATTAGGAAAAGATTATCAGAAGGAAAAGGGCGGGGTGCTGGGTTTTTTTATGGACCATGGGGTAAATGTAAGTATGGGCAGTGATGCATGATACATGAAGGTATGTTGCGAGAGAGAGAGGGAAGGGGAGAAATATGGGGTGTGTGGTGGGAAGTCAGAGTGTGAGAGCATCAATGCCCTCAACCCTGTTCAACAACCGGAACAGCGCATTAGGTTGACGCAGGTGACCAATCCAGCGTTGTTCAAGAATTCGCCTCAGGAGATTATCCACCAGTACAGGTTGTAGTACCAAAACTAGAAAATGATGGCCCTCAGCACGGAAGTGCTCTGACACACGAGTGTCCTCTTCATGTTTGATTGCAAAACTATGGCGGCTTATTCTTTCTCTTAGAGCACAACCTGTCTCTCCGATGCATGTCGCTTTACAACCTGGTCTTGCGCAGGTGAGCATAAACACCACGCTCATGGAACAGCGGGTAGAATGGCCTTTGATGATGAAGCACTCGTTTGGTGGTAGTAGCAACATCAGTGTTGATCATCCAGAACAAGCTTAATGGAAAGACTGCCTGGGACCTTGTGGAAACCAAAGAAGAGCTGCACACTTGTACCCCTTCTGAAAGTATACAACCCCTTGGGACATACACATTGCTGACTATTTGTCAGTTCCAACTGACTACACAGAAGGAATCACCAATGACATGCAATATATAAAGTGGCAGACATTTCGCAAATTTTTGTGCCAAGACGATTATGACCATCCATCTTATTGCCTGGGAGAAAAAAACTGTTTTGTTTTTTCAGGTGGGCTGTGGGAGTCCCCACCACCCATCTCCAGCTGGGATGTCTTCACACGACGTATTGTGCAAGGCTTGACGCACAACAGCTATGTTCCAATGGATCGATAGGAATTTAAAGTCAAGTGCCAGGTGAATGAATGTGCCACAATTGGTACCTTAGAGTTTGTCCAAGAAGAGGCAGGACATTAGCCCATACCTTGATCCGTTTATGGGAGCCTCCATTTGCCGCATTAGCTACACAACACTGAAATAACATTTTTGGACATGTGTTTGCTTTAGGGTAGGATGTGTCAGACATCACCTTCAATTTTCACATCTACCAAACCCTCAAAACTCCTTGGAAACTGTTTACGATAAATTTTGTGCTACTTGTTGACGCTTTCGTCCAATAAACAAATTCACTTGCCTCTGGCACTGGTTAAAGGTTGACTATAGCATTGACCGGGTGACAATGCCATGCTCGCTCCTGTATCTCATCAAGTACTTGAAGTGATTGGTGCACAAGGACAACACCGGTAACCTGAAGTTGTAAGGCTTTCAGGTATTTTCCAGGTGTTCTCTCCTTGGCAGATTAGAATATATGTTACCCACTACTTAATAATTGATTCCATTTTCATTACTTTGGTCAATGTTTGGCTTGAACAGTTCGCTATCCAGTAACAAATTATCAAGTCTTCCTTCTGGGGTGCTCAATGCTCTCTCCAACAAGAACTGTAAGGTTCCTTGTTTTTGAGGCTGTTCAGGTAAAAGTACCAATTAAATTTGCCGCTTGAGCAAGTAAGAGACATGCACATGTAGCATCCTCAACGCAGATCTTTCAATGCGAAGACTGAGAAGCGATCGGCAATATAAGTGGCTTTGACATTGCTCAACACCAATTGTAAAGAAATACCATTGACTACCCTACTGGCCTGCGCTTGAAAAACTTGGTCTCATTTGAAGGATTTCTTTTCATTAAATTATTTTCGTGGAGTTCAAAAATTTCTAACTATATCAAGTTAGTTCCGGCAGTGACCTACTAAGCAGGAAAACATTCTTTTTTTGTCGAAAGCAGACAACAGCTTGCAGATGTAAAATTAGTCCCCAGGATAAACCCTACTTAAGTGTGTTTGATTAACTTCTCTTTTTGAAACTGCATAGGATGGCATTCTCAATCCTACGCATGCACTATTGCAATCCCGTGCACAGGTCTGTGCATTCTGTCTGCCTTCATTAAGGATTATGCAAGTTATTTTCCAATCTATAGAGTGCCTTTTCAACAAAGTCTCACAAGAAGATTTTCCTTCTCCCTTTCTTTTTTCTTGCATTTCTTTTCACCAACCGTGGAACAGAATTCGGGATCATAGTGTTGTAGTGAACTGCTCTGACCCAGCTGTAAGAAATAGATGGTGAGACAAAAACAATACAAGAGCGTTATCTTGCTCTCTCAGCCTACACAAGACAGAGAGAGGCAGTACACAGCATCGATATCCCTTTGGTAGCCGCTATCCCAGGTCGTCTAACACCGTCAGGGTCTGAGAGCCACATTCATAGACAGCTCTGTTTCTCTTCTCCTTCGCTTCACTCATCGGCAGAGAAGCACCTATTTTCTTGCATGTTGGTGAAGCGGATATGCCAATACCCAAGAAAGAGTCAGAAATCAAACATTTAACATCCTACCAGAACATGTCTCGGACAAAGCTTCATCGCTCTGCACAGTCGGGGCAAAGCCCAATGAGGTGCTTCTAGCAGGCTCATGAGATCTTGAGCACATGGTCCTCATTTTCATCAGGATACATCTTTCTTGGATCGATGACCTGGTTTGCAACCATCTCTTTAATGCATTGCTTCCACATCTAGCTGTTTCGTCGAATACATTGTTTATCGTCATCTTCAACTGTGTCGTTTGTAGCCACGATTTTCAGCTTCGAAAACCAGAAAGACCGATCACTATCCATCCACAGCACATTTTCACTACATAAAAATTTGACGGATTCTTGAACTGATCCGCTCTGGTTTAAAACCAAGCAAAACGTCCAGATCATCATCAAAAGGCAAGCCGCATTCTTCCCAAGGAAGATTCACATCTGTGTAAAATTTACTGCTCTACTCATCATAAAAAACCTTCTGCTCAGCTTATGACAACAGCGGTAAACGGAGAGGGGCAGGAGGAAGACTCCTCTTTCCTAGTAGATACAACTTGAACGCAGCCCGTGGCAGCTCCGGTTAAAACTCTCTCTGAAACGCCAAGGTCCATAGCAAGCGGCCTTCTGCCAACAAAGATTCAGCATTCATGACAAGTCCTTGTCCTCCCTATTGTGTGATGGTTGGTGCACAGGTTATGGTGACCGAAGTAAATGCAAGTGAAAGCGAGAAAAAGGACTCATTCATTGACACGGGAGCTGGATGAGTGCTGGCCATTCATTTCCATGGTCAAGTGCCCATTTTAAATCTTTGCTATGGGGATCATGGTCATTGGCTGGATGGCCGGCCTGCTTCAAAGACAAGCTCGACCCTCGGCACCAGGTCCCTTTCATCGATGCTTTTCTGCAATTTCAAACGCAAAATACTTTCACAAGGATGGATACCTTCCCATCAAGCGAAATTGATTGTCTTGAACACGCCACAATCGCGACCTGCTCGCAGAGGTCGCAATCACCATGCTCGATGATGTAGGCGAAAACCTTCCCCGTTCCAAACATCAATTTTGACAGGGGACATCGATGAAACACAAACCATCGGGCTTGAAAATGCAGCCTTCCATTATCTTGGGATTGAAATTTTCAATGGCTTAAGTTGAAAAGATCAGGAGAGTAGGGTGGTAAAATACTACGAACAACCGGAGCAACATGATTGTCCTTGGTGAGGGAAATATTGTTTTGACGATTGGAAGAAAATTCCTGGCTCCAACGTTGTGTGACTTTATCCTTGCCATTTGACCAGGTATTATAAACCTCTTCCATTTTGCCGATGTGCGAAAAACCTTGCGCTCAATGTAGCTGTCGTACTCAACCAGATGAATGCGTTCAGGCTGGGCTCCAGGATACAGCCATCCATATTCGACTTGTGGTACATCGTGAAGGCTGATATTTTGAAAACAGCTTCCTAGTGCGGAGTGTTAGCCAGGGTTAGACAGCAAGAATTTACGGTAGTCCTCACCACAACATTAAATGGCCTATACCACTTTAGGCACAGGTCGTGGTAGGGCCTGGCTTCTGCTTCTGCCGTTAGACCGAGGGCTGTATCAACCTCTCATTAACTGTCAGGTAAAAATCAAGCCTTTCCCTGTTCTAGAACGTCTTCTACAGGTTGAGTGGTGAGCATTGCATCTTTAGCGACCTTGAGATCTTCCGCCATGTGTTCAAACCACTGATAGCAAGCTTCTTTGACCGGCAAGATGTCCAGACCGGCCCTGGGATATATGATGGGGCAGCACTTTCGCTTCCATGTGAAAATCCGCCTAACATGTTTAGGATACACAGTCTCCGAGAAGATCGATCGATATCAGGTGATATCAGCGGGTTCGATCGAAATCAGCTGTGCGCATTTCCTATGGTTACGACTGTCACTTTTGTCCAGAATTCGAGGTTGAAGGTAACTGAAGGGAAGATGAAGAAGCCTTTTGGGCAAGCGAAGACAGCTGGCGATGAACGATTGTTATGATGAGCTCTCGAAGTGTGCTCCAGGCGTACAAAGGGCGCATCGCTCGGTTGACAGATGCTCCGCGTGATTGACGGCTAGTGTAAGTGGAGACAGGCTGCAGCTGTAAGGTAACCGGTGTCCAAAGACAGGAAGGTGTGCAAAGGATGCTGATGGCGGTAGACTGTCACAAAGCTCGAAATAGGTCACAAAATCGAAACTGAACATTCATGGGTGAGCAAAAGCATTTCGATCAATTCCTTTGATTCCGAAAGACATTGGTCGATATTTCATCAGTCGCTTGCTTGATTTGCAGATATCGAGAGATTTCGCACACCGCCCAGGCTCGAACACAGCCAAACATTGCCATTTGTAATTACAGTAGGTGTTACTTTTACTGTGACAAGGCGGGCCAAGTGCGGTCAATGATGAAACCTTATCGTTGTCAAGTAAACCAGTGCTTAAAGTTCCTTATGTCAGAATTAACGTTCGCACTTCCGGTACCTTCCTCCGTTTTTAATTTCCCCTTTTGACCACTCCCTTTCGGACACTTTTGGTAAACTTCACCGGTTTGGTGTTGCACCACTCTTCGATGGCATGGTAGCCTACGATTGTGGGACATCATGGAAGCATAAAACATCTTGGGAGACATAAAACCTGAGCTTTGGTGCAATCTTGTGTGAGCTTCTGTACAGTACTGACGAGACCTCAAAGGCTGAAGCAGTACTCTCTGAAACTAGGCATTTTCCTCCACGGTTTTCTTTTTTTGAACAGAGTCTTGACTTTGCTGGTGAGCTTTCAATTTTTTTCAATCTCTCAACTTGACTTTGCTAGAGAGCTATTAATTTTTTTTCAAACAAAATGGTTTACAGCACTTCTCAAGACAAGAAAGGAGCAATTTTCAAGTTCTATTTTCCTCTTTGTGCTGTTTATGTTGATCTGTATCTTAAAATCCAGATACCTCTACAACAACAACCTGCAGACACTTAATGCCAGAATGCTCAGTGGTCTACCCAAGCTGAAAACACTGTAAGAAGTGTTCTTTCATGGAGTTTCTGCTTTGCTCTTACCCATCTAAGAGTTCTGTTCCATGTTAGGTTCTTAAGCTTGTGATACCTGTCACTAGCGACTTGTTTTGTAATCCTTTCCCAGAAAGTTCTAACCTTTGTTCAAGAATAAGGCTTCAGTACCTCTGAAACTGCTACATGGTAATAACTGAGGATGGCTAGTCCAATTTCTTTGGCCGGTTGGCTGTGTGGACCTCGGTTGTCCCTTTCTTAACTATCACTGGTTTAGGAAAATTCAACGAAATGGTACAAGAGCAGGCGGCATTGAAGGAAGCCATCATGAAATTCATTCGAATCTGCCTCAATGTAACTAGAATGCCACCCACCACCATAATCTTGGATTGTACAAATACCTACATTTTTACCCGATCTCAATGTACGGGTAATTCTCTGCACGTGTACTGCTGCTGGCCGCAAGTTTCAATGATTAATCGGAGCGCTTGTAACCTATGCCCCTGACTGGGCCTGTACTTCGATGGTTTCCACAGAAATGAGTGTCGGCCGCGCCGTGTTTTGGGATTAAAGGTGACATTGGCCACTTTGTTTGTGAAGAGCGCTGTCCTGCCCCTTTCACTTAGTTATATGTGGAAAGATTTTGTGCGAACACGATGGAGTGCTATATTAAAGAAAGGTCAGGGATGCCAATCAAACTCAATTTCAAAAAAACTTGATCCTTGCACTTCCTTCGAAATCCAGACACCACTTAAGCTTGTGTCAAGTGATGGGCACCAAAAACCAAGAAAAGAACACTGTTGCTGGCTCTTGTGCTGCTGTCTGCTTTCTCAGACCATCTGTGCTCTCTCTCGGACAGACGCCGACATACTTGCAGCAGTACAATGGCTTATTCGTAGGCCTGCTGCTACTGAGCAGCAGACTCAGCATTACCGTCATGCAACGTGAAGATTGCACTCACTGCGGTACCCTAGAAACACACGCCACCAAATTCCCCACTCCTACACTCCAACCGGCCCTCATAGCACGATCACCATGCTTTATACTCTGTTGACAAGACGTATCAACTAACTTTCTTCGCAAACATCCCAAGAAAGAACAAGAAAACATCACAAGAAAGAACAAGAAACAACACCAAACTGGATGAGAACGAACCTTAATTTCCATAGCTTCATCTCTACACACAAAGACCGTGCTCACTAACTACGTTCAATATCTAGGTAGAGATCTTATTTTAAAGGGCATCAGAAGGGCAAGAGTTGTCGTGGCACGGTGCGTAGGGATACAGAAGCCATGAGCTCTCAAAAAAAGAGTACGTGAAGATACCTCGTTTAAGCAAGAAAAAGATGGCCAATATAGGCATCCTCACCTCAAATCCGATTCCTCCTCACATCAAATCGGATCAATCCTCACCTCAGATCTGATCCTCTAAGTTCGCAAAACGTCACGTCTTGGCCGATTTCAACGAACAAGGCATCGTTGGAAAAGTCCCTTCATTGGCTATGACATTGTGTGGTACGCCTTCTGTTTGAGTATCTGGTGATGTGATGTAGGTTCAAGTATTTATTGTTAAGCCGCCTGTACTACTCCGGCCTCCTTAATTGGCCAGTGTTATAGCAACATCATAGACATCCATGATTTCAAAACACTTGATCAGTTACGTTGATGAATCTGGAGGCATCTTCAATCGAGAAGAATAAAGCGATAAC
>JAOWAR010154138.1:0-11013 GCA_028571005.1 Clathrina lutea
TTTTTCTCGATCGGCACTCACATTTTTCCTCGCTGTTCTGCTTTCTAATGACCTTTTTTTTTTTCTTTGTTTTTGTAACTCGATTGCCACTCACTTCAGGAAAACACATTTTTCCTCCCTGCTCTGCTTTCTCATGATCTTGTTTTAGGTTTTTCTTTACTCGATCGCCACTCACTTCAGGAAAACACCTCTTTCTCCTTACTCATCTACTTTCTGGTCTTTTTTTTTTTGGGGGGGGGTCCCAAGATAAAGAAAACACCTCAAATTTCCTAACTGAGGTGTACCTTGAAAACACCTCCTGGGGAACACACCTCCATATGAGCACCTGAACCTGCTAGGCTCGCGCGGCGTTCAGTTGAAGGGGGAGTAACGAAGATGTATCCTGTTGAGGAGGTTGTGCGAGGGAAACATATCGTGGCACTGAGTTCTGCCTACTGGATTCGGCAAAACGCTTGTTTATCAACTTTTGCCTCTTGCATTTGACAACCTGAAGCCATTTCACTTTCACTAAGGTTCGCGCGAAGTGGTCAGTCGTTCTATTAAAGTTAACCCACTCGTTACAGTTGCGGATGGCGGCCAGGTGACGAGCTAGCTAGAGCTCTTGGCCTAAAAAACGTGAAACTCTCAACGGATGCTCGCGGAAAGAGACAGTTGAGTATAGTGTGCCCGCATGGAGATATAGACGAAGACTGGCCGACCCCCGGGATGTGATAAGAGTCATGCAGCTTTCAGGTTTTATTTGCTTATCTGGCAAGAGCATGCCTCGGCGGATGGTTCGGAACTTGAGCTTTCCGTGACGCCGCAGAAGTTATTAAGTGTATGCGCACGAGCTTGGGTCCTGGGCTTCGCCTGCCTCCGAAAAAAGGACTACGTACACTGTGAAGGCGCTCTGGCACACACGCAACAACGTGAAAACTCCAAGCCAACGGCTCTGAACTGAGCTTTTTTCGATTCAGCTAAGGTGCCACGCGTTCGTTTCCTCGCCATAGTACATGTACATGTTCTTGACCTGTCTCGAGGCGCCGGCAACTCAGTTTCCGATGGTGCGGAAGTGACGCTAGACTGGGAAAGACCTTGATGGGGAGTCACCGTTTGAGCCTACCAAGCCTTAACTGTCCGCCCCCAGCCTAGGTCGAACGTTAATTTCCGCTGCCCCCTGGTTCGTCACCACATTAGCAAGCGGTTGAGCCGGGTTCGAGGCTAATACATTATTTAGATTTTTTTAGGGATTCCCCAACAGCTAGGGTTGACCCTGATTAAGGGAGTCTCTGCATGCTGAATCTGGAAATCACAAAAATAGAGAGGTATGGCTGCGCTCTGAGAAAGAAACTAAAGGGAACATTAGCTGAGAGGAGAAATAGAGAGAAAGTGAAGGGAGCTATGAACTGCATTAAATGTTAGATGGGAATATCTTTATCCACAATGTATTTGTGGTTGTTCAAGTGCTCCTAAACGTCGATGTATTGCGAATGCTTTGAATTCGGGCAGGAAGGGAATTTAAAACAATGAAGGAGTGAAAAGAGAAGCTCTTCAGGCACCTCGACATGGTATCTGGACCGAGAAGCAGCTGGTGAGGCTTCTGGACTGTGCGGCCCAGCTGATGTTGCAAACGCCAAAAGGAAATAGGCGTTCGTCTATCGGTCTTGTGGGATGGTCCAATAAACGATGAAAAAACACAAGCGTCAGGACGGCACATCTCCAGCGCAGAGTGGGCCATTCTAGACGCTGCAACACAGTCATTTTCGGAGTTGACCAGTCAGCGTGCAAGATGAAACAAGTCACACCGGCCTGTATTTCGTTCGAGTGCAAGTGTGTACTCTTCCGTTACACTAGTGTGCCAGACTGGGCAAGCGCACTTATATACCATGCGCATGCCTCCGCATGGTTATGCCGAGTGCGCGCGCGATGATCGTAGACACGAGTGAGTGCTCGCGCGTTTGCCGCCAGAAGTCGTGACGACCTCGTGAAAGTGTAATCAACCACTAAGGGCTTACCTGAAAAAAAGAAAAACTAATTGCGGGGAAGTAAAGCAGGATTTTAAAGAAAAAAAGGAAAAAGGAAAATATATACACGTACATGTACGTGGTAAACCGAGTGACTCTTAACAATTCAGGTTGAATATGCCGGCTGCAACTGAATTTCTGAAAGAACTGAGGCTGAGCTGAGATATTCAGTTGAATAATAGATATGGCTATAGACTAGACTCTTTGTTCCAAAATACGACTGATCAAGAGAGAAAGCTATTTAGTGAACTAAACTTATGGAACAGGGTAATTGGGGTAAGAGGCTTTCAACTTCGTGGCCTGAAGTACTAGGAAGTGTGAGGAGACAAACTTATCGCAGCAGGTTCAAGTTTGTTCTGATCTTTATTCTTTGGAAGCCAATGCACTTCTATCTTCCAGATTCATGTGGGTGTGGGAGTGTGCCTGAGTGCATGGTAGCACCAGCTAGTCCAGCGTGTGTGGGAGGCTGTATGCATTGATGTCTATAATCTCCCCTTCCTCTGGAGACCTGAAACGTGTGAAGGTCTGACCTGGATCTACAAGAATGTATTTGCTTGTGAGCATCCAAAGTACATGGCAAGGAATAGGTTAAACACAGCATGATACATGTACAGAGAAACGCTAGTGCACTGACTAACCATGTGTGTGTCTATAATCCATTCCATAAAAGGATGCAGTGTTTGTTTTTTTGAAATTTTGGCACAATTTTATATTTTCAAAAGAGAGGGAAACGTTGTGGAGGAAAGACATGTTTGAAGAAAATTGGACAAGATTTCACAAATATATTCCCTAAATATGATTTTTGACACAACCATTCAGTGCAACAAGCACCTTCCAACTGGCAATTAAGGTAGAGTGATTGGTGTGAAAGGAACTCGGCCCAGGCAAGTTCCATGGGATTTAGCTTAGAAAGAAAGGGAAGTGAAATAGAGGAAAGGATGGAAAGAAGCACAGTGGAAAAAGTGCCAATGCCCCAACCTCAAAAATCCAAATTCGAACCTGGACCCTCAGCAGCCCTTAGGGTCCCGGTTCAAATCCTGATTGAGGCATTAGCTTTTTTCCACTGTGTTTTTTTCCCATCCTTTCCTCTACTTCACTTCCCTTTGCTTCTGAATATCTTTCTCCCAACTCCATTCTTTATCCATTCTTGAAACAAAGGGAAGTGAAGTAGAGGAAAGGATGGAAAGAAGCACAGTGGAAAAATGCCAATTCCCTAACCAGGATTCGAACCGGGACCCTCAGCTTACGCGGCTGATGCTCTGCTAATTGAGCTATCGGGACCGGCGACTCACTAGCCAGGAGAAAGGACTTTTCAACCACTGTGCTTTTCCACACTTTCACAACATAGGCCTCACCGAAGGCCCACAGGAGAAATATCTTCCTCCCAAACTCCATCCTTTATTCTTTCTTTGTGAGTGCACGACTACACTTATGCCGTGACGGGTAGCTGATTGGGAGCGGTTAGCCGTGTGGGCCTTCGGTGAGGCCTATGTTGTGAAGTTGTGGAAAAGCACAGTGGTTGAAATGTCATTTGTCCTGACCAGTGAGTCGCCGGTTCCGATAGCTCAATTGGCAGAGCATCAACCACATAAGCTGAGGGTCCCGGTTTGAATCCTGGTTAGGGAATTGGCATTTTCCCACTGTGCTTCTTTCCATCCTTTCCTCTACTTCACCTCCCTTTGTTTCAAAAATATATTTCTTCCAAACTCCGTCCTTTATCCATTCTTTGTAGGATTTAGCTTGCAATGAGCTACTGGTGTTCTAACTTCAAAACCATGCTGGTTGTCCACGTCATCAACAGCATAGCGAGGTGCTGGTCTATTCACTTTTATCAGCACTTTTATCAGCGGGTAGAGCACGCTCGATGCCCTACAAAATTTTCAACCAGCCATGCCACCATCACTCCTTTCCTAATTTGTTTTTATGTTCGGCAGATGGTTTCAGGCGTTCAGCGATTGTGGTATGGAGCATTGTCCAGCACAATCACAGCAGCGGGTGGAAAGCTGGGAAGCAGCTGGTACTCCCACCACTCCTCAAAATGAGCTGCGTTCATTTCATCATGGTAATCAACTGTGTGCCCTTCTTTCCTACGATGACCAGCTCCAGTCCAGGAATCCATCCCTCCTTCCAACCCGCGTGCAGCACGATCAATCGCTTGCCCTTACCCGATGAAAGGTCCGCTGGTGCAATTTCCTCATCTATCCAAACCCTCGACAGCAAATGGTGCTAATTACGTACACACCTGGTCTCGTCCAGGTAGACGATCGGACGACCCTGCAGGCGGAAGATCCTCACCTGTTGCAGGAACTCGGCATGGCTGGCTTTTCGTCCAGGTAGACGATCAGGCGACCCTGCTGGCGGAAGAGCCTCACCTGTCGCAGGAATTCAGCATGGCTGGCTTTTCGTACGAAGAGCCTCACCTGTCGCAGGAACTCAGCACGGCGGAAGAGCCTCACCTGTTGCAGGAACTCGGCATGGCTGGCTTTTCGTACAAAGAGCCTCACCCAGTGTCGCAGGAACTCAGCATGGCGGAACAGCCTCACCTGTCGCAGGAACTCGGCATGGCGGAAGAGCCTCACCTGTCGCAGGAACTCGGCATGGCTGGCTTGCTATTACACTTTTTGTGTAGCAAAATCCAAGAGAGAGGATGAGTCTCCAGAGCGAAGTTCGCGATAAGGCCGGGAAGTCTTGGATGTTGTCACGGCAAGCTGCGAGGACAGCATCCACTGACCGTGGAAACGCTCTTTTTGCCAAAACGGATCTGCATTTGGACAGCAGTCTTAGTAGGCTGTCACCACTTCAGGCAATCAGGGGATATGCACTTGGTGGTGGTTTGTGTGTGTGTGCTGCGACCGAGTACGGAAGGAGTGTCTGGCGGGCTGCTTGGACTCTGATCAGCTAACGATCAGCTCGCTGCGGCTGGGAGGCAGGAGGGGACGAATCAAACGTCGATAGCGCCAATTAGACACGTCCACTGGGGGTTTTGACGTGGTGGTCCGATGGCGGCCAACCGTGACGATCATACCTGTCCTGTCCCAGAGCTCCGTTGTAGGGTCCTGGAGGCGGACTGCGCAGGTCGGTGTCTGACCGCGTCAGCTCTCTGGTGTGAGCGTCGTAGTGGCGGACGAGGCGTTCCTGGCGTTTTGCGACGGGTTGATCAAAGCGGCCGGCGGCGTCGAGCCAGTCCGAGGCGTTCCATCGTTGTGCAGAACCGGTTGACGGCCGAGATGCGAGCGTCTCGGGGCGTGGGGCAAGGGTGGGTAGGCCGCTTGACCAACTGGTTGAGACGACGCAAGTCACAGCAAGCACGAAGACTACCAGAAGCGTTAGGAAAGAAGAGGATCGGGTGTTGCCAATCAGATGGCTCACCGGATTTGAGGGGCGCAATGATCCCTTGTTGCACCATTCGGTTGAGGAGTGCTGCCCCGTCAGCGCGCCAAGCGTACGGAATGGGGCGTGCTGTGCTCTGCAAGTACGGCTGAGCGTCCAACGTTGTCGGTCAGTGGATGACCATTGGCTTGCCGCCGCCATCGTTGGGAGGGCATCATTCTCCGTGAAATCGCTCGGGTAGCGAAGCACATCAGGGAATTACTTCAGCAGTTGCTGGTGTGCTCGCTGGCGGTGAGACTCGTCTGCGTCGGTCCTGGATGGCGGAAAGCCATTGCCAGTCTGCGTCAGTGCTTGGGGCTACCTTCGCTGAGTTGGAGTGGATAGGTACCGGCTCAGGGTAGTCAGCCGTAAGGAGTCTGAGGTCGCGGACAATGTGCCACACGAGAAGCATTTGCTTGTCGCGACCTTGTCGTCGACCTCTCGTTGAATACGGTAACGGGATCGGTAGTGTAACGAGGGGCGAGACCGAGGCATGGCAATCTGACTGGCCGTTCACGGCGATGATGTTCCCTGGAGGCGGTGGCTGTAAGTCGGAGAGAGAGACACCTAAAGCCTTAAGACCTAAGATTGTCATTTCAGCGCCGAGGTCGGGCGTGGCTGTGTGTTAGCCAAGGGTTTGAGTGGGGGTGGAGAGCGAGACAGTTACCTGAGGGGCTTTGCAGTTCACTGGCCATGAAGGAGAGGTTGGAGTCGGTTTTGTGTGCGGATTTCGGTTCTGTGTGCAAATTCCTCTTACATGTACATCCAGCAAGCGTGGGAAAAGCGAAACTGCTAGGAGTCTTTTTCTCACGCTGAGTGGACGCCGGACATGATACGTGTAGTGAAGCGTTGATTCACGCAGTCACGGCACAGCTCGACGTCAGCGGCCAACTCTCGAAGGGCTACGAAAAAGCGGAAGAATGGCTCGGCGGCGTGTTGCGTGCGCTCTTCAAACTGCACACGCTACAACGCAACATTTCGTTGCCGCTTGAAGAAATCGCCGATTTTCTCCTGAAGAGCGGCGAGGTTGTCCTCGGACGTCGCGTTGATGGCAAGGGTCAACGTTGCACGCATCTCGGTAGAAAGATACACGTACGTGCGAAAAAGCGCCAAGCTGGCTATCCGGGGCTAGCTTGGGGCCATCAGAGAGCACGAAATAGTCCTCCCAAGTTGCGCACCACGCTCCATAATCCCTCAGCGAGAAAGATGGGGTGAGCTTGGGCGGTGGCTGCGCCGACGTGCTCGGGTGGACGCAGTCGTTGGGTTTGGACCCTCTGCTTGTTGACCGACATCATATAGAGCGGTCTGCTGACTCTTGGAGCTCCTGCTGCTTCTCATGATGCGCGGCCTAAGTCTGCAAGGCCTGGAGAAACGTTTCCATTTGTTGCTGGGAGCGGGCAGCCTGCGCCTCCAGCTGTGCCAGAGCCCGTTCGGCTTGGCTCTTCGTTGCCTTGACGAAGTCTTGGAGCCAGGCAGGCACGGCTTGTTGCTCCGACAATTGCACGGAATCATGAAAAGCAAAGAGATTAAGCATAGAAAGATGCTCGCTGCTCCTTGTGAAGAGACAAACTCACCACAGCAGGTTCAGGCGTTCTGATCTTTCTTTCTGGAAGCCAATGCACTTCTATCTTCCAAATTCATGTGGGTGTGGGAGCGTGCCTGAGTGTGTGGTGGCGCCAGGTAGTCTAGCGTGTGGGAAGCAGTATCATTGATGTCTATCAGGAAGGTCAGATTTACTGAGCAAGCTGTACTGGCTCAGGTACAACTCAGGTACAACTAGTTCAGTGATGTAGTACTTGAACCAGCCATGGTTGGAGAGGAGGGAAGCTTGAACCAGTCACGGTTGGAGAGGAGGGAGGCTTGAACCAGTGACGGTTGGAGAGGAGGGAGGCTTGAACCAGCCATGGTTGGAGAGGAGGGAGGCTTGAACCAGTCACGGTTGGAGAGGAGGGAGGCTTGAACCCGTCACGGTTGGAGAGGAGGGAGGCTTGAACCAGCCATGGTTGGAGAGGAGGGAGGCTTGAACCAAACAAAAATGTGCCGGTGAACAGGCTGTATACACACAAGGCTGTCAATATGGCTAAGCCCAACACTAAGACGGGACGTTGCTGATGTTGGCACGAACGTGTCTCATGATCAGTGTGGCCATGACAGCCAGGCTCAGCCAGTTCACTGCGCATCAGCGCTTGACAGGGCTCATTCGATTCTGTGCCATACGCCTTCAATGTGCACGCAGAAAATTAATTAATTTGGCGGTCGCGACTCTTAAACTCATACGCACCTGCACATCTTCATTGCCCCGCAGCACCAACTCATAGGCCTAAATTGTCGCTAACCGTCGGTGCATTTTCGGCTCATGCATCTTTGGTTTACGTAGCTTTTTTTATAAATACTGTTGTGTTCCTTTATTGATCTTTGTTGTCCAGAATGTTCTCTAATGAGATGGACTGAAAACTAGTTGAGATCCCCAAGTCACAGTATGATCGTGTGTGTGAAAAATGTGCTGGCCTCTTTATTTCTTCCAATGATCAACAATAATCATAATCATAATCTGTACAGTGGTACATGTATATGAATTATAAGGCTCATTTTTCAAATGATCTCGCACTGACAAGGAAGTTTTGTGAAAGTTTTTCACCATGATTGCCTAGTTGGGCTTCATAAAATTTTGGTATCATTTTCAGACTTTTCAGAGGACTCTTGGTTCTTTTCAATTTTCATATGTCATGCCCGTCTCATCTACATCATGACAAGTCGATCGATCTCATTGCTAGCCAACACCGCCATTTCACAACATCTTCTCTTAATTGCTGAACTGTATACCAGATCAGCCCCAACTCACTTCCTCACTGTTGCTCTTCCTCGCCTTATGAGGAGTGTACTCCTCCTTGCCACTCCAGCATCTTTCAGATGCCGCAGGCTCACACCAAAGACTTCTACACTCATCAATTCTCAAGTCATGCAACCTGTTGAACTGCTTCAGTTCCACATGTGCACAGCATTTAAACTGCACAATCACCTCTTCCACTTTTTTTTGTTAAACTTATCTCAGTTTCTGTCACTCTCACAACAAGCTCACCGACTGCTTCGCACCCATTCTGCCATAGGCACAGTGTCTGTCAGTTCCAAGGTCATAATACCTTCCCTAACCCTTTGATCAGTTAGTCAGTTCATAGTTCAATTGTCTTTCGTTTGATGGTCAGTCCATAGTTCTATTGTATTTTCCTTTGCTTCTTATATTTGTTCCTACCTTAATTTATTATTTTATGCTTTCAAACTCAGGCTGAGTCCTCTCTTCTTGGCAAAACTGAGAGAGTCGTAGTTATTTCGCAGTCAGGATGTATCACGACGACAGAGCCTGAACACCCAGGCCTGAGAAAACCGTGAACAACAGATTGCTGTCCTGAAAGGATCTCTATATCCCCATCCTCTGCATGCACTAATCCCAATCTTCATCCTCTGCATGCACTGATCCCGATCTCCATTCCCTGCATGCACTGCCACGGACCCCGATCACCAGCTTCTGCATGCACTGGTCCCGATCTCCATCCTCTGCATGCCGCTGACTGATCCCGATCTCCATCCTCTGCATACACTGATCCCAATCTCCATCGTCTGCATACACTAATCCCAATCTCCATCCTCCGCACGCACTGATCCTGATCTCCATCCTCTGTATGCACTAATCCCAATCTCCTTCCTCCGCATGCACTGATCCCAACCTCCATCCTCTGCTCTCTTAATTATCCCTATCTCCACTGCATGCACGGATTTTCACCCTCTGCTCTGCATACACTCTTCGCGGGCCGACTCCATCCATGAACCGATTCCTACGTGTAATCGAACGCGCCCTCTCTGATCCCAATCTTCATCCTCTCTCTGCACACAGTCTGATCGCGATCTCCATCCGTGGCCTGTATGCTTTGCATTCGCTCTTCATGCTCTGCATCATCTGCATACAGTCTGATCCCGATCGCGATCTCCCGGTCCGGCGGATCCCGGGCCCGGCCCGGCCCCTGCATGCACTGATCCCAATCTCATTCAGCATGCTCATTCTCTGCGCTGCATGCACGGGTGACGTGTCCCGCGGCCGTCCCGGTTCCGGCGCCAGCTCCATCGCCAGCTAGCTATGTTCGCGCTAGAGCTCTGCCCGAAGCTTCGGGCGGCTCTGGCGGAGCCGCGTTTGGCAATGGCAATACATGTAATAATGCTGTTCAGCTGTTGCTTTTCGTATTTTAGGTTTGCTCCCACAGGAAGCAAAATGATCATTCATCTCGCGGTGAGCAAGACAAACTTTTTTTTTTTGAAGTTCGTCGCCGTCACTGATACTCACTATGCCTATGGCAGTGGGAGTCATCGATACCGGTATGCTTACTACATGTACGGGTATTGCATGCACGGGGGAGAGGGGCCAAGCCGCAAGATTTGCCAGAATTCGAAAGGGAAGAACGCCATGTGATGTTTGTGGTCGTCGTGACACCGCAAGTGTGGTCGTGGGCCGATAGTGCTGGCCGGCCATCATAAATATCGCTGCCCGGACTGACGCTTGCCTGCCGGCTCACTACTACGGCAAGACGCGGAACCTCCTCGTACACACACGGTGACAGCGCCAGCACTAATAGTAGTTAGCCGGACAGGAAGAGCAGCGTGGACGCTAGCGATTGCTCGGGAAGTGGCGGTGTGCGACAATTCTCACGACTGTCCGAGAGCTCACGATGAGCAGCGACGACTGGGAGCTGGTCGTGGACCCATGCTGATCCGCATTGGAAAGTCTTCTTTGCTACTGTCCCGCTCAGCCTCTGCAGTCGGAAAAGCATGTCAGCACTCGAGGCATGGCTAGCGGGGTTTGTGGCGCTCTTGTCCGTCATGGACGGTTCGTGCAAGAGTTGCCCTCAGAAGGAACGCACGAGTAAGTACTCCCCCTCTATGCTCGCAGACCGCGTCACTCGTAGCCACGCATCACATGTGTGAATACCAGGATCTTGGAGGTGTCTGGCCAACTACTTAACGTAGTAATGATCGCTGTTCATATTTAATAAGTACCTTAGCCTGGCGGGATTTCCCTCTTCGAAGACGTGTCGGTGTCGGTAAACTTTGATACCCCTGCCACCGGCCACACGGTGTACCGATTCGTCCCCTGGTCACAGCTGACTGCATGTAGCTGGTCGAGACATCGGAATTGTTTATTCGTAACGGACCTAAGTTGAAAGAAGCTTTGTGCATAGTTTTCTTTTTTGCTGTAGAAAAGACCTTCGAATAATTTGTCAGACCATCAACGTACGACCAAACGCGAATGATTACCCGTTCGTTTCATCTCGAATTTTTACGTGGTCCTGTCACGTGTAGTTGTTAGCTCTTCACCATCTGTATAATTTTGCTACCTACAGGTTTGTTACTGTCCTTGTGCGTCTTTACAGCTTTGGTCACGCTTCCCAGTCTATACAGTCTAGCTCCTTTTTTTCACCAGAGTTTGTTATCCATGCATGAACCTGATGAGTAATGGAACGAAGTGCTTGTTCACATCATTTGTGGCCCCTTGTGATCATAGTGTTAAGCTAGTCTTCCGAGTATCATTTTTGTATTACCATCCAGCACTAGCAAGAATTCAACTGTCCACAGAAAATAAATTACCATCTACTAG
>JAOWAR010154149.1:0-11012 GCA_028571005.1 Clathrina lutea
TCAAAAGGAAACAGGAGAAAAACGAAAAAAGAGAAAAAAACACCAAAATTATAAATCCCCCCCCCCCCCCCCGCCAAGAATCTCTCATCCGTTGCCCTAAAATAGTAAGGTTTCTGAGGTTGCCAAACCGTCTTGGAGAAAGAGGGCTGAAGATTATTGATTAAGTTTCCTTGACCAAAAGAGTGCGAAGCAAACAATCCAAAGGAACCTGCAGATTTTACCATGCTGCACAGTATATTTAAATATATATTATAAAAGCACGCCCTAAGCATGCAATTGTAGAATTGACACTCTTGCACTCTTTTTTCATGTATTTTAAGAAAATGTCTCACTTGACATAGCAAAGCTCAGGTACCTCAACTGCAGCATCCACCATCAGCTGTCTTGCTCGATCTCCCCAAATTGCTGGCACCGTGAGAACCCAAGTAATCTCTTTCTCCATCTTGGACCGTTCCTTGGAGCCTTTTTCCACACCCAGTGCCAGAGAGATTTGATCAATGGAAATTGTCTTGTAGTGCTCCAGCGTTATTGCAAACACTGTTTTCACTGGTAGACTCTTTTCATAGTTGCTTGCCTCGATCAGCATTCCTCCGTGCACCGTCTGTTATAAAGTTTGAAAAATCAAGAAAACCGAACAAAACGGACAATGAGAGCTGCTCACATTTACCAAACCACTTGAAGAATATTTTCTTCTGGGTTAAACATACTCTCCTATCTATACTCAAAACCTTATTTTTGTGGAAACCATGCTGACGAGCACCCTTGAAGCCTCCATACTATTAGTAATCATTGTTGAAGGTCCTTGTGCAAATCCGTTTTTCAACATGCCCTTTAGTCTGTTCTTTTAAACTCTCAGTCTCAGTTCACTGGCATTTTAATTTGTATCATGTACCTTTGCTCACCTGCGATAGCCTGTCCTCTTTTCACTCAAAATGGTTATAAACAGCAGAACGCTGGCATAAGTGGCATGCTGAAACAAACTTACCTCGCCTAAGAAATGTCTGTTGTGCGTGAGAATTTTTTTGATAAGCGTTATTGCAGTTTGCAACACTAAAACGTTCCAGTTCGAAACAAACACTTTTGCGAGAAAGGAGAAATACATTACATGTACACAAACAACAGGAAAAAAGGGTATATTCCGAGTGTGATAACTTACTGGAACACAATGTAGAACTACTACCTGCTTCTTTGATTTAACAAGACGAATGAGAAGGCCCGCGCCGGGATATAGAGGCAGTCGTCGTTAAGGTATTACTGTAATACGGTGCTACCGGTATGGCCGATCCCTTCTTATGGTTCCAGCACGGGATCAGCTCTGCTTTGTCGACAGATTACAGAAAAGGAAGTTCGCATAAAGTGCGTCTTCAAGCACATTCACCGAAAAAAATCCTTCCGATCGACATAGTTTACCTCGTCTCTTTTAAGCTCCATCTTGAATCGGTCGAACAGATAGTAGCGTGGTTCCTCGTCTTCGTCAAAGCCGACGTACTTTTGTCAGGCCCTCTCTCCAAACGCGTGCAGCGTTTCATCTTTGTTCAGAAGAAGAACGGTCCGGTCTTTCCTTCCTTCGTTGTACAAGTGCGGCTGCACAAGGTATTCTTTCGACTTTCTGCCTATTGCATACCCGTAGCCGCTGTATGTCGTTTCGATGTCGATCGCAATGAAGAGACCATAATTGATGGCGGTAGACTTCCCATCCGCCATAATGCAAGACCTTCGTCCAAAACCCGGACACTTGAAAACAAGAAAATGCACCACGCAGCTGCATCGATCGATGGTTGCAACGTATCTTTGAAGATAAGCTGGTGACTCGTAGCCTTAGCCTTTCTCGTTCACGAGGCTCAAACCGAAACCCGCGCTTCAGGAAATGATAGCTGTTTCTTTCTTTCACGCCTGCTTTTCGCGATACGTCATCATAAGGTTAGCACTGCCGTGCCCAATGGTGCGGTTATCACGGCTGATCTGAAAGTCCCTACATTTGCCCGTATGGCCAACACTGGGCTCTTCGTAACTTAGCCGCGGTCACGGAAATCGAGAAAGCGCAGTGCACTAACTTGAAGTCGTCGACGCGGGCGACTTCAAGCCAGTCACGTTACCGAGTTTAGCGGAAGAATAATGTGGAGCGTAGAGAAATTTTGTGCCCATGGTATCGACGACTATGGCAAGACCACTTCTGGTCTGGCGACCAATACCGTTCGCCGCGGCACCCTCCCCGACGCCTAGACTGTCCAGCGCAGGCCAGCTACTCCGTTTGCACAGTATACTTGCTGGTTTGAAGCCACACTGAGGAAGCCCAGTGCCCAATCGGATCCTCCGTCCCTTTCTGTTCTTTTCCAAACGCTACTGAGGAGCACAAGAAGGAGGGTAAGAGTGGATGCTAACTGACAGCCTCCAGTTTGTCATTCTCCGTTTATTGCATAGCAATCGATTGAGATTGAATGTTATTCTTGGTTAATACGGGCTGTGCACGTACGGAGGAAATGCAAAGTTCTGCCACAAACTCGACGAAAACGCATCTGGACACTTCTCTTCGCGCGCGTGCTGGAGCATGTATGTCTAAAATTGCCAAGGTGGAGCAAATGAGCCACACGACGCGAATCTCGGGGGCCGGGCCTCGCCGTGTGGTGGAAGATAGATTTTGGAACAAGGTGGATACTGAGGGCCGTTTGGGTATTCAGAGCTAACCAGTTCATGGCTGAAGCTGCAGTTGATGAAAGTAAGGAGTTGTACTTTCTTAGCGTCCCTGTACCCTTCACTGCGGAATCGACCATGTATTTGATCAGGACCACGTGCATGCAATATTGGGCGTGCAGACGCGGTAGTATGTGCAGTGTTTTCTTTTTTTTGTATACGTAGGCGAGTGAGTGTGAGCCGGGCGTGTGTTTAAGTATGTCGGTATGTGTGTTTGTGTGTGTGTGTGTGTGTGTGTGTGTGTCAAAAAATGACAGGCTCTCCTCCATACTCAACCCTGGACCGCTGTTTCTGCCTTGTTAGGCGTCACCAGCAAGGTTTAGAGCATGACCGGAGTGTGTGTGTATGTGTGTGTGTGTGTGTGTGTGTGTGTGTGTGTGTGTGAGTGCGCGCGCGCGTGCGCGCTCGTGTTGATAAGAGGAGTAAAATGTAACATTGCCGGAGTAAAGCATAACATTCTGAATGTGTGTGTGTGTAGATAGTTGAAAGGGATTAATAGGTGAGTGCTAAACAGGACATGCCGTTGTAGCGAAAATGGAATGTGTTGAATATACACCTTCAATAGCTGCAGGTGGTAATAACCTGTTTTGACCAACACCTGAAAGATCTGACGAGATACCATGCCTGTGTGTGAAAGACTTTACGAACCTAAAAAATTTATTCCCACCTTGATTCAAGACCTACTGCAAGACCAAAACGGGCGCAAGGGATGACAACCTGTCTTTAGAGATAAATAAAGCAAAGCAAAAAGGCAAATGGAAAAAAAGAGGAGAAATTGAGGAAGACGAAGGCTTCCAAAAGACGCCGATAATAGAGGTTTGAAAAACAACTCCTCAGGAATAGTAATGTTGGGAAACGATCTGTCGACAGTCCTGGAGACCAAATGGGGCACTTTCCGGATTTGGTTTTCAATTCAAGATGGCTAAACCACAGGACTTTTGATTCTCCCAAAGCTGTTGCCCAAATGGAAAGTAAAAAATGATGGCAGCCAAAAGGTAACTTTTCATGACATTTATTATTAAAGCTGTTCTCATTAAGAAGATACCAATATTCCTTGGACAGTCAGTGTAATAATCACTGTACTTCATATGAAGAAAAAAAGAAAAAATGAATATGTAGGAAATGGGTGTCAATATTGAAATATTATTACAGAACACAGGTCCTGACAATGAAACACAACATGATGTTTAACCTAAGTCAGCCGCACACTCGGCAAGGATATTGCTGGAGATAATTCGTCACAGGTGTATCTGCTGGAAGCACGTCAGGACTTTGCTGAAATCGACTTAACTTAATCGGTTAATGAATGTCAAGGAGACCTAGAGCGTTTCCATTTTCCTCAGGCAGCTCATGGACCGCTCACATTCCGTGGATGAAAATATAATCCCCTCAAAAATGAAGTGAACGTGCACTATGAAGAAAAAAGGAGAGGCGCTAACCATTTCTTGACTTGCGAAGGGCTTTAAGTCCGGTGACATGAACGCTTCACCCCAAATGGAGAAACTTCACACCCGCAGTTTCGACTGCTTGTTGTGGATGTTCCAGGCTTCTAAGTGGAGATGTGTTGTGCTGAAATCCATCTGAACGGTGACCTTGCGCTCTGTGTCCCTCTCATTCCGCTCAGAAGATTGTCGCTGATTGTGGCCAGCTTGTCAAGGCTGTCAGTGTATTTGATGTTCGGCTCCGTGCTCTGGAAGTTATCCATGACCATTATCTCCTCCCCTGGAAAAAGTGGGCCGAACCTCTTCTCGAACGTGTTTCCCAATATGAACTGGCTTGCCCGCCTCATCAATCTTGCTTAAAACGCCCTCAGATGTGTCCTTGCCTCCTGGCCAATTTTTAATGTGTTCTGGCTGCATGCCGGGGAGGAAGTCTTCACTCTTGCTGATGCCATATGTGAAAAAGGAAAATCCAGCGTGAGTTGTGTTCGGCTTCTGACGACACATCACGGCTCCTTCCAGAATGGCCAAGCTTGGATATTCTGGTCAGAAGGTATGATACTTGCCATACAACTCTTTCCAAAGGTGCTTGATGAGAATATGAAACTTCTTAGAAGGTTGAAGGACTTTTTGGATTTCACTCTCATGATCAACTCAAAGAAGGTTGACAACAGCAGTTCTTAGGACGCGAAGTGAGAAAAGAAGAGTATAGAAGACGTTTCGACATGGCCCGACTAATATCAACAAGACTTCTGTTCTTCCAGGATTACTAGGCACACGAAAGACAAGAACTGACTGAGAATCGCTTATACAGCCAACATAAGCACGTCCAAAACGAACGGAACTTTCGGTATAGCTGATCCCGGCCATATATTCCATGTAACGCGAAAAATTGGCCCGAGTGTTCGGTGTCACGAGACGGAAACAGCGTGCGGCCAAGTTGCGTCGTTAGCGTCGCACGTCCAATGCCCGAACGCTTTTCCCTGGTCGGTAGGAGCAGCCGTGCAGGAGTGCCAGAGAACGTTTCCTCCATCCGATCTTCATATCTGCGTGTTGTTTTCGTCTCCTGCATGCACTACCGAATGAAGAAATGTAGGCGAGGCTAATGCTCAGTGCAATTGCAAACGAACGTTACCCGAACAAGCGGTGTCATTCGCCGTGGACTACGCACGGGAATCGCCTGCGCTGTCTGCAATGCAACAGGGGGAGGATTATGTGTGGTGCAGCAGAGAATGAAGCAAGAGACTCCATCGTGCCAGGAGATTTTTTGTGGCTCCTCGACTTTAAGTCCCAGCCAATCTTAAGCCGGCACCGAATATGAACTTCATATTCTTCAATAGACTCTTCCTCGAATTGAAGAAGCTGATGTGGCGAAAGGTCTTCTAAATTGGGCCGCACTCTGTCAAAATATTATTTAGCAATAATTCCAACATTTTCATTTATTTAGCCCTCGCGGTCGCACCTCTCTCTCCAACTCAACCAATGCTCTACTCCAGTTGAAGAATCGTTAAGAAGGAGGCTATTTTGGGTCCTCGGAAAAGAATCACTGTAGAAGAATAATCATCGTTAATTGTTGACGATCGCTTTTCCAAAGTGTATATAAGGTCCATTAGACGCTTGGAGGCGGCGACCCCCACACGAGAAACAGGCATGTTGGGCCAGATTTGTAAATGAGCGAGCAGCCGATTTGACTGCGTGAAATCATGCCGACGTCAAGGGCCGGGAGGAAAATCTTGAAGGTTGTATGCCGCCTCGCAACGGCTTCTATAGCTAGTTCACTTCCAACAACTGAAACTGAGATTTTGCTGACTTTATTATTAGTTTTGAAATAGGAGACTACAAAAAAATTGTTTATTCACAATGCCCTAACTCTCAAGCTAAGAAAGGAGATCAATCATTCCTCGCAGCTGGTTTCAAATGGCATGGCCCTTGGCCTCGTGGCCAGCTGGATCTCCGATCCAACTCTACCTGCGCAAAGCGCTTCAACGCCCGTCACTCCCCTCGTCACTTGTCCACTTCACCACAACTTTGCTGACAAAGAAATTAATCAAATCAAGGGGATCAGCTGTCAAAAATCAGCGGGGGATTTAGCAGCTTGAGAGAAAGCGCAGCTTCGCTCAGCTTAAAAGATTCAAACTGACGATGCACGTAAGAGACTTCCAGCTCAATTTATGACAACAGTAGAGGAGATTCTTATTTTGGAAGTACAAGACTACGAAAAACTGTGTATTTACAATGCCATAACTTTCACGCTAAGAAAGGAATTCAATTATTCCTCGCAGCTGGTTACAACTCACATGGGCCCCCATTGCCATAATGTAATTCAACTTCTACCTACGTAAACCACTTCAACCCTCGTCATTCCTCTTGTCATTTGTCCACGACACCACAACCTTGCTGACAAAGAAATGGTCAAATCAAATTGATCAACTGTCAAAATTAAGGAGAATTAGCCGCTTGAGAGAAAGCGCAACTTCGCTCAGCTCAAATGATAAATCTAACTTTTAACGGGCAAGTTTTGCTGTAATGAACCTTGGTTAGCTATGTAAAAGGCTCCTTAACGAACACAAAGCAAGATGACAACATGGAAGCAAAAATATTCGGTTACAAACAAAAACAAGACAATCATCAGGAAAAGCCCAAAATCAGCCTTAAAGAGCTTTTCTGTAGCGAAAATCATGTATGAAGTTTGCTACGATGAGTTTCAATGTAAAAAAACCTCTTTCTGAAACAAAAGCATCTGAAAACAGTGTTTGGTCGGAGAGGTTCGCTTCCTTCAGCTGTCACGCAGTTAGTAGGGGTCATCCGTTCATGGTCCTTCAGTTCCTTTCTGAAGATTCATGCACGGACAGTCTGGATCAAGCAGCACGTTGGTAGTGAAAGTCCACCTTCAAATCATATCGCTTCCATGGCTTATCAACATCATATGCCGTGAAATGCAACTCTGTCCGACTGAAGTCCATTTCAAGCTTGCTCGCACGATCAACTCCTTTGCTGGTGTCGGGCATCGGCAACTTGAGAGCACCCAGATATTCTTCTTCATCAGCATACATTGGATTGGATTTCTTGCTCCGATAAATTCCGAAGTCTATTACAGTCTGATCAGGTCTGATGGGAGGATATCTTTTCTCGGTTCGTCGACCTATCTCCACCTCTTGGCCAATCTCCACCAACTTGTCGAAAACCATACATTTTTCTTTTCCATTTGCCGTAAACTTGCGGTGTGGAGGGTGTTTTGACGAGTCAAAAGCGACAGCGACTTCAACGCCATAAGTGTACCTGGAGCATCGTGTTTCCACGATGTCCGGGTATTGGCCAAAGATGACCGCTCCCTTGACAACTGCGAGGCTTGCATTGCCAGGACGAATTACATGGCAATGTGGACTGTTGAACTTTGCCTTCATGTGGTTGAAGAGAATCGGCGATTCAGAATAGCCACCAACGAGCATAAGGCACTGCACACCAGAAATTTTGTGCATCAGACTACGGACGTGGGAAGATATGGAATTGAGCGACTTGGTGAAGCACTTCTCCAAAGTTGTGCTGCGGAACTGCAGTGGATACTGGTGCATCTTGCGGTAACAGACGCCGTCGATAGGTTCTCCCGACAGAAGACCACCATTTGTGAGAATGGCTAAGGCAAGTGGCATGGGCACAGCCATGGCCACATATCCGTTGTTGTCTTCCACCTTGAGCTTAGCGTCATGGATGTGAAGTCGCCGAAGGTAATACAAGGCACTTTGAGAAAGCTCACTGATCATGCTTTCACCGACAGCCCTCTTAACGAGATTTTCTATTTCCTCGTCGACTGATGTCCCGCCCCAAGCTCCTCCGTTTGCCTGGTGGACTTCCTTGATCTTCTTCCTGTCCATGTCAAGGTCATGCACTGTGATATCAATGGTACCACCGCCACAGTCTATCACCATGTAGCGCATCTTCTGTGGCCTGCCAGAACTCCTCCAGACGGGAAGGAGGTCGTCACGACAAGCTAAAGAAGCCACCTCAGGCTCGAGGGCAATTAAGATTTTCTCCCTGCTGCCCATTCCAGCCTGCAAAGAGACACAGATAGGTGTCAAAATGTTATGTAACGGTTTACTACTTTGTGTTGCGTGCCGCCTGTCTTGTTTGAGCTGTAATGCCAGGGACTGATCTTTGCCAGATATTGCTAAATTTTCACACTTTAATGAGGAGCAAGCCCTCTTTGATGAGCGTTTTCCAGTATGTAGTTGTTCCTGTTCAGTGCCCTTGTGTTTGTTGTGCCACTCAACCTGAACGTAGAGAGTTCTTCAATTCATCTGTTAAGGGTAGTTTTATCCCCTTTACAATCTGTCTGATTATGTTTGTCACACATTTTGTTGTATTTTGCAATATAAAAAACCACCTATCCAGAAGATGAACGCTGAACTTTAGATTTTGATACCTGTTGGGTGGAATGAGTTATGATAAAACAAAAATGACGACTCAAATATTAGTTCATCACTGTCACTTCATTTTACCTTAGTAACAACTGCATTTTTGGGATTGCCACTTTTTTGGTGCTCTAAGGTACGGTGTTTCGGATTTTTGAAAACAACTCTGAACATGAAATGTAAGGATGGAAAGAAATAAGCCATGTTTAGGCTTATATACGTTTGCTCAATGTAAATTAACCTGACTTGGAGGATTTCCCTGCGCCATTTTTTGCGTCTATGATTAAGGAGGTGATGTAGAAAATTTGTAGTCGCTCCAGTTAGCAGCGAATGAGTCATGACGAACTAAAGTTGAGGGAACCAGGTTTCGAAACAACGCGGTTTGTGGTTCCCGCCTTCGCAGTCCGAGGCTTCTAATCCTCGGGCGTCAATGGAAATTTCTGCAACTTGCCGACGGAATTCTGGCAAGAAACTTACAGTACAGAAATTTCATCTTTTTGGGCACTTTTCAGCAAAAAAAGCAAAAGGTGTGAAATTAGTCACCAAGGGGTAGAACTACCTTCAAATTATTTTTTTAACAAAAGAGCACCTCCCTCCATCTATCGCTTAGTATAATGAGATCTGATACGAGAATTTGACAGTCGAAGCATGACGTCAATCCTCTGGGCACACCAACCTCAACAGCTGCTTCTCGCATCAGGTCCTTTGCGCGGTCTCCCCAAATCGCCGGCACTGTAATAACCCAGTTCAGATCCTCCTCTAGGAATGAGCCAGCTGTCTCCGAAATCCGCTTCCTGGCTATTCGGTTAAAATGCTCCAGGGACCTGCTGAAAACCACACTCGCTGGCAGAGTCTTGTGGCAGTTAGTCGCCTCTATCGGAACACTGGCGTGCACTTTCTGGAAGAGATTCAAAAGAAAACTCTTTACTGATGTCTGAAATACTAGCCATTATCCTTACCGGAAAGTGACTAAATCCTTCTTCCAATACAAGAATAAATTTCGTCTTGTTTGATTTCGAAGTAGCACCCGTCAACACGTTGGATGGAGTAATACACTGCCAGCTCTTGCGCATGGTAATCCATCATTTCACAAATTCTCACCGGATCGGTTTGCAGGTTCATCTTGAAACGGTCAAAGACGCAGTAGTGCCTCCATTGCTCGTCGTCAAGATTCTCCATAATTTTCACAGCATCCGTGCCAAACGCGGCCAGCGTGTTTTTCTGATCGTTGTTCAGCAGCAACACCGTGGGAACCTTCTTGCCGTCAGAGTCAGGACTAATAAAGTAGCTGGTGCTTTCCTGTCCAACTGCGAAAGCCCAAGCGCTGTACGTCGTGCCGAAGTCCACAGCGACGAAAATACCTTTACGCTGCGAAGACATCCCCAGTCACTTAGAATATCAGAAGAGGTTTCTATCAACGTGGAGTGAGCGTCTTCCTTCACGAGACGTGGAGAAAGAAATGATGACGCCAGTGTGTGGTGTGAAAAGCAGGCCGTGCAACTGCACAAGAACGAACGGGAAGAAGTAGATCCACCAGTCCTAGCCTGGCAGCACGCTCTCGCTACATGTACAAACAAAATGCCTTCAGGTCCGTCGTAATGATGAAATTTACGAGCAGGAAACTCAGTAGAAGGGAATGGAACTGCTTGGGGCAGCTCAGCGGACACTCGCCTATGGAGGCAATATGGTCGCAGCTGCATTAATCTTTAATGGAAATGCAGTTACGACCGTGCCGGACGAGTCGTGATCTATTCTTAGCGTTGCGCGGGCAAAGACGCCATGCGGCCGTCATGCCTTTAGTAAACGCTACATGGCCTGTTCTCCGTTTCCGGGTAGACCCCGGAAACAGTAAATAGACTAATCGCTACATCAGTAGGCTGTTTTTTTTTTCTGCTGGATATACACATTGTTTTTGAAGATGGAAAATGAATGGCCATCATCAATGAATGCATAGCAAGTACTGCAGCAAAGGAATTATAAGAGAGATTGAGAATATTCCTCTGAACTACTTTACATTCCATGCGATACAGCATGAGAAAGGCTTTTGAAAACGACAAAATGTGGGGAGATTCTTTCTCAGCAACTCCTAGAAGAGTTTTTTTCAATGTGACATGAAATGATTTAAAGTGTTTCATTTTGATATTCCCAAACACTCTTCTAATAGTGCGGTAAGTATGAGAAAGGAGAATCATGTTGAACGACCGCGGAGGCAGAGAGACAGGGAACGAAGAAAATATCATTGGCTTCAGATGGGGCTCGAACCGACGGCCTAGGATTTTTGGTAAGTGCTTTGTGCCACCGCCACAGAATCAAAATTACCATTTAATGTCTCCAGTTAAACACACAACAAATTTATAATGTGCTTCGCTTCACTCCAAATGGAGAAACTTCACATGCGCAGTTTCGACTGCTTGTTGTGGATGTTCCAGGCTTCTAAGTGGAGATGTGTTGTGCTGAAATCCATCTGAACGGT
>JAOWAR010154160.1:0-11009 GCA_028571005.1 Clathrina lutea
AGAGAGAGAGAGAGAGAGAGAGAGAGAGAGAGAGAGAGGGAGAGAGATAAAGAGACGGATATTGACCAAGACAGAGGGAGAGAGAGGCTCCACTCAGAACTCATTTGTCATGCCTGAACGTGGTCCAGATTGTCCTGTACGCTCGATGAGCGATGTGGGCCAGTAATGCCAGTTCAGGCAAATTCCCTTGCGATGGAGACCAATTTTCGATTGTCTACAGTATTGTCATTAGCCAGGTTCGTGTACGAGGAATTGTTGAAAGCTGCGGTTTCATTGTCCGGCAGCTTCACTAATGAGATTGGTTTTGGCCGGGGTCAATTTGGGGCAAACCTTTCCTGTCAATCCTGTTCGAGCTGAGAAAGACAACATGCCCATGTCAACACGGGTCAAACACGATGTCCATGTCAAAGTTGACTACAGCTGCTGATTGGTCGGGCGTGCCTGATCACGTGACTTTCAGCAGACAGCGGCAGTTTCACTGGAAACTGACCGGAGCGCACCTGACATGTGTTGTGAGACGAGAGAAGGAGTTGAAAGGAAGGCGTTCACGAGATGTTCGTAGGATTCCGCGGCTCTGGGAGCCAGAGGGCGAGGACACTGACAGTTTTGATGTGCTGTCCGAAACCCTGAAGCAACGCGAAGACGTACGCGCGGCTTCTTCATTGCTCCTTCCAACACATTTTGGGACACGGTTAGTTCTGACCCTGAGAGAAACTGCGAATGCGTCACGGTAATTGACTAAACGGCCTCATAAACGGACAGTACGAGCGCGCACAGCTGGAGTGATCACTGTCCACGCAGTTGTCCACACCATTAATTGAAGCTGATGTTTTTTTCCCCGTGAGTTATTCTTGGCAGCAACAGCAGCAGACTCTGATGTCACTAGTGACGTCGCCCCGCTACTAGAAACGTAGCTTTAGGGATCTTTCCGTCGTGCTTTGGTGGTTCTGTCAAAACTTCAAGAGGGTGGCTTTGCCCTCTTTGATACTATCGAACAAATGTCAGCTGGCGCTCTCCGTTTTCCGTCCACCACTCCTCTACTCCTTTGTTGAGCCTCGAGCTGTACATTTGCCGCGCCTTGCAGTCATCCACTAGCAAACCAGAATAATTGTTGTTTCCCATGTTTACGGCGGAATTGCTGCTCATCACCGCAGCAGCAAAATTAGGATGGGGTTAAATGGTGCCGATCAGGAGACGGCCGGATGTCGGGAAGAAGCAATGGTCACTCCGTCCCGTGGCTGACAACCACGTGATGGTACAGCTGACTGCCGACCCCGCCTTCACGATCGATCTCCCCCGTCTCTCTCTCTCTTTCTCTTTGTCGGATTTGATTGTCAGCCAACAAGATGCATACGGACAAAGCACGAAGCCACTACGGCCGTGAATGGCTGCCAAGTAAACGAAAACTTGAAAGCATTTTTGAAAGCCGGTACCACTGCACGTGCCTGGCCTGACGACTATAGTCCCCTGCCATGCCTCCTTTCCCAAGTTGCAAGAACCCCACTACTGGGAACGGTGATTGAAAGTCTAAAGCACAAACCGCGTTCTCTGCTTCAGGTGGCGATCGGCTTTTCTTTGACTCATAAAGAATAAAGCCCAAAAGTCATTTCTCAGGTCAAGAGTAATGGAACGATCCCTGGCCCTCCTTTCAGCCAGTGGTAGCTGAGGCAGTAGCTCCAATGTTTGCCGGACACACTGAGCATGAGAAAGCCGTTGCAGATGCCGTTGACCGCACGCAACAGGCATCTACCCGCCTGCCCATGACGTCACCCGATAAACCTCGTGGCTATGTATCCTTGTCGGGAGTAGTGACTGCAGTCCTTCGGCAGGGAGTGGGGGAAGTTCAGCGAGCCCTACGACTGGAGAGAGCTAGAGGCGAGAAGACTATTATGGAAGGAGCACGAACTTTTGCTTGCAAACCTTGCTTCCTGAAAAATGCAGGGAGGAGCCTTCTTTAGAAATTCCCAGTAAAATCCGTAGAAAGTAGTGTGCCCCCCATTGGCGGTTCTTACATTTCCAATCACGATACTCTATACAAGATTCTGCGGCCGTGTGCTGCTGCGGCTCAGTGACACGCTTTGCCTATTGCCAGCAGTACGAGATTCTTGCAGCAAAAGACTTTAGTCAGTGGTCACAGGCAGGCGACTTGTGCATGTTGTGCCGGGGTTATCTGCCAGCTGTACGCCGGCTGTGGCTAGGGTAAGGAAACAGCAACGGACACGATGCAGGTTTGAGTTATCTCGCACAGTATACGTACCAGTGTAGTCCGTAAACTGACCTGTAATTTTAGAGGTGTAGGCGGAATTAGGGCAGCAAGTGGGCCGCGCTCGGATTCATGTGAATACGCCCCTGCGACGGGACTAACTGCCTGAAGCAAGCGCGCGGCTACGAGGAAAGTTTCTCCATGAGATCACAAAACCCATACCTTGATGGTTGGTCTTGAAAATCGGTTTGAGATATGATAGAGCAGAACCTCTCACTCACCCAGGCATTCCAAGAACACCGAGTGCCAGGCTGGACGGAGAGCCTTCCGGGACGTAGTCCGCCTTCTGCAATGGCCATGGACGAGCTTCCTCCGGGTTACTAACAACAAAGCGATCTCGCCAGCCGCTGTAGTAAAGGACCAGGTCTCCCTTCTCGTAGTTCGGATTTTTGGACTCAACCACTCTGGGAAGCAGTAACCATAAACAAAGAAATAAACATGAGACTAAGAATATTCCATGGATCAAAATTAAAAAAAAAAAAAGACATCAAAGCACTGATGATGAAGCGAAACAAAACACACCACCACATGAATTAAGAAAAAAAATAAAAAAGGAGGGGGTCGCATACTTGAGCAGATAGTATCCAATCTGCCATCCGTTACAACCATGCTGCCCATGACAACTGAACCACAGCATAAGCCAAACACCAACCATTCGGCCTTCCAAGAGTATCAGGCAAGAGACAGTACTACACCTTGATAAAGTCTGCCCCATCATGATGTCACCCTCCTTCATGTTGCGGCTGTATGACCTGGCCAGATGTACCAGCAGAGAGAGAGACAGACAGACAGACAGAGAGAGAGAGAGAGAGAGAGAGAGAGAGAGAGAGAGAGAGAGAGAGATTCACATACACATAAAACTCGGAACAACAACAAGCGCTGTGCTCAAACAATTCCACTTTGATGGCAACACCACCACCAAAGAAACTCTGATACAAGCCAGAAAGACAATTGTACTAGGGAGCCCTATTCAAGAGAGACGAGCAGAATGCAGCTGACAAGCTCTATAAATTTCAGTTGACTGGCCGAAACATGAGATGGAAAAACTAAACACATCTTGAGCAGCAGAACGGCCACGGGCCAGTCACTGAAGGTACACACAAATTTCAATTCTTTAGGACAGCCAAGGGCTGCGGTTAACATGCTCTACCTCACCTCATGTATGGGTCAACAGAGAGGTAGACTGTTTCACAAAGAACACCTGCACAAGAAAGATGCGCAATAAGCTCCTGATAATGACAGGACTTCAAACGATGCTTCCTTCTGACAAGATGTCAAAAGAAATCTCTTTAAAGCGCAAGTCAGAATAGAGCAATGCATCTGGATCTTGCTGGTGTGGCTCAGCTGCTCCAGCCACGCAAAAGAGTCCCTTGACGTCCAACGGACACCATATTAATCAAATAACTGAACTTTCTTGTGGTCTGTTTTAGTAATTGACACTGATGATCAAGCCCTCAATGCACAGCTCAACAGGGATCTTTCATCGCCAATCATGCATCCAAATTTCTTACACCTGAGCTCTTTTTCTCAAAAAAAAAAAAAAAGCAAAAGAAATAAACAAGAAACTCATGAATGTTCGTCATGGACGACAAGTACGTATTAGCCGAGCGTACGTACTCAGCTGGGTATGAGTACGTATTAGACAAGTGTATGTACTCAGATGGGTATGAGCACGTATTAGCTGAGTGTGTGGACTAAGCTGAGTACGAGTACGCAATAGCAGAGCGAAGTACCAAGCTGGGTATGTGCTACTCAAGTCTGACTGTAGGTTGATATATGTGAGACAGTCTTTCTAGGAACAACCCAGCAAACAAGGGCAGATTAGTCAAGAGATTGCAGGAAAACAGGGTACTACATGTCTTCTTTTTCTGCTGGTCTCTTCCCAGTTGCTTTTCCTATCCTCACTTTAGCAGCAGAGACAATCTGGCATTTGGTTTTAACCACACTTGCTCTTTGTTATCTCGCCAAATGTCTGCTGAAGAAACATCTTGTGCTCATCACTCACGTTTCTGTCTACACGTCTCTGAATGAGGATCGAGCAAATGTGATAATTTAAGATATAAAAGTAATGCGACCATGGCCTGTTGCAATGAAGGTAGTGGCAAGTCAAGTAACTGTGCTCTATTGTGATCAGCATTTCAACCGATAAAGGTGGGCCAGAGGCAAGTTAGCCTCAAACCTGGCCCAAGCACTTGTTATACAGACGATGTGGTTAGAGATCGGAGGATAATGTAAATAAACACATACACGCACGCACACACACACACACACGCAGATTGGCCCAAAGAAGAGGGCTTGCCAATGGAAAAGGACTACCCAAATGCCCCGACTGAGGAAGGTGCTCCACGGACTATACCCATACTTTGACCAACCGCCACCACGTTGACGGCTGCTGACTTGGCCACCCGGATCAGTGAAGGAGGGTGTCACTGCCAGTGGGTAGGACCTGTGTCCGATATATTGAATCAGGCTACACAAGGAGTGTTGGCTAACACACATCAAGTAGACGGCAGATTCTCAACACAGAGGCCCTTAGTCGCACGGTCCCATTGGCCAGAATCTGGCCAAGAGGTACGAATTACATTATGTCTAAAAGAGAAAAAAAGAAGCGTTTAAAAAAAAATCGACCTCCCGGCCCAAACCGCGTCATCTCCGAAACACCAAGTTTTTCAGACGGGTTAGAGGCTACACCCATGTATCTGGGCCGGGTCTCCTTTGGACGAGTTTCTAACCCTGGCTACCAGACTAACATCTGGGCCCATGTGAGCTCGTAATTGAGCATCGTGACGATCTTGACGTGAAACTGCACGCGTGTGGCTGCAAAGAACTAACATCTTTAACATTATCACGATATCATGTCCATCAGATCAAAAGAAAAAAAGGGCCAACTCCATATGCTCCATGGAATGCGTATCATGGTATCATTCCCAGGCCATCTAACACGACGGAATGGAAGACGAAACAACATAAGATCCTCGTCGACATTACTCCACGCACACAGCAGCGGACGATCGAAGTGGCAACTTGATAAGCCTGCTGGAACGAAACAGAATTTCAGACGTTGCTGCCTATTTCGTAAGCTGCATGAACGATAGAGACCCTCGGCCAAAATGCAGATGGTTGCAATGCACCTTTCTAACCAGTCGCTACAAAGCACCACACGAGAGCATGAGATCCGTTTCTGTACTTGCCTCCATCTTCGACAGGCGGTAGAGGTTCCTCGATCAGAGAGAAGTTGGACGCGTTGGGCATACCTTCAAAATGGGTAGCCATGCAGATCTTCCGCCCTGTTTGCGCCATCGTCGATGTTTTCCCGCTGGACACTGGGCACTAATGTCTTTTGTTTTCCACACAAGAGGGAAGCTAGGAAAATAAGAATTCAAATATACGAGGAATGGACGACCTGGTACCTGGTGGCCAGAAAAAAAGATCGGCAGTTCGAACTTGAACGAAACGCCTTCGAGCCGCCGGTACTATGAAACAAAACTATAGCTCTTCCCCGCGGGCCTCCACATTGCACGGCGGAGCGCGCCACGCGCCACCATTGATCTGCTAGTTGCTCGATCGAAATCGCGCGTCGACGCGTCACGGCGCGGCCCGACGCACAACGCAGCGGTCGACGGAAATGGTCTCTCGCCATTTTATCTTATAGCGGGCATGCGCAGGTCCCCTCCCTTGACCCAACCATCATGTACGCGCAGATATGAGGGTTGCTAGCGGTCCCGAGGGAGGTATGCACAGTGCCGGTCGTTGGTGTGTGAGCTCAGTGAACGGTTAATTTAGACTGCTCACTGGTTGCATGTGAGCGGGACACTACGCTGCACTGTGACGTGAAAGAAAAGCAAGACGCTTTGCGCCGAGGTACGCTCCTTTCTGAGCATTCTGCTCTTGTGCAGCCATGACGGACTCGAAGTATTTTACCACGACGAAGAAAGGTGAGATAGCCGAGCTGAAGGCTGATCTCCAGGGTGACAAGCGAGAGAAGAAGAAGGATGCCATCAAGAAGATAATCGCCTCCATGACGGTGGGCAAGGACGTCAGCTCGCTGTTCCCGGACGTCATCAATTGCATGCAGACGTCGGACGTGGAGCTGAAGAAACTGGTCTACCTGTATCTCATGAACTACGCCAAATCGCAGCCAGACATGGCCATTATGGCCGTGAACACGTTTGTGCGCGACTGCGACGATTCAAACCCCTTAATCCGCGCCTTGGCCGTGCGCACCATGGGCTGCATTCGCGTGGACAAGATCACGGAGTACCTGTGCGACCCGCTGCGCAAATGCCTGCGCGACGAGGATCCGTACGTGCGAAAGACGGCGGCAGTATGTGTCGCGAAGATGCACGACATCAACGCCAGCCTGGTGGAGGACCAAGGTTTCTTAGACCTGCTCAAGGACCTCCTGTCTGACTCCAACCCAATGGTGGTGGCCAATGCCGTCGCAGCTCTCGGCGAGATTTGCGACAGTAGTCCGACAGCGCGCACGTCGTTCGAGCTGAACGCGGCGTTGGTCAACAAGCTCCTGACGGCGCTGGGCGAGTGCACGGAGTGGGGTCAGGTGTTCGTGCTCGACTCCCTCGCGCTGTACACGCCGAAAGACGAGCGTGAGGCGAAGAACATCTGCGAGCGGGTCACGCCGCGGCTGGCGCACAGCAACTCCGCTGTTGTCCTGTCAGCCGTGCGCGTCATCATGAAGCTCATGGAGCTGTTGGATGACACAGAGAAGCTGCAGCGCAAGATGGCGCCGCCACTCGTCACGCTCCTGTCCGCAGAGCCAGAGATTCAGTACGTGGCGCTTCGGAACATCTCGCTGATCGTGCAGAAGCGGCCAGATATTCTCAAGGAAGAGATCAAGGTATTCTTTGTCAAGTACAACGACCCCATCTACGTGAAGTTGGAGAAGCTGGATGTCATGATTCGCCTGTGCACACATAGCAATATCCAGGCTGTCCTGGCGGAGCTCAAGGAGTATGCAGCTGAGGTTGACGTTGACTTTGTGCGCAAGTCTGTGCGTGCTATTGGCCGCTGTGCAATCAAGGTTGAGTCTGAGTCAGAGCGTGCTGTGCAGACACTGCTGGAGCTCATCCAGACCAAGGTCAATTACGTGGTGCAGGAGGCCGTTGTTGTCATCAAGGACATCTTCCGCAAGTACCCGAACAAGTATGAGAGCATCATCTCGACACTCTGTGAGAATCTAGACTCATTGGATGAGCCGGACGCCAAGGCAGCCATGATCTGGATCCTAGGCGAGTACGCTGACCGAATCGATAATGCATCTGACCTGCTCGAGTCATTTGTGGAGCACTTCGCTGATGACACAACCCAAGTCCAGCTCCAGCTGCTGACAGCGGTTGTGAAGCTTTTCTTGAAGCAGCCAACAACCACACAGGAGCTCGTCCAAAACGTGCTAAGCCTGGCCACGCAAGAGAGTGACAATCCTGACTTGCGTGATCGTGGCTACATCTACTGGCGCCTGCTGTCAACCGACCCGACAGCAGCCAAGGAAGTTGTGCTGGCGGACAAGCCTCGCATCTCCGAAGAGACTGACCTGCTTGAGCCAGCCCTGCTAGATGAGCTCATATGCCACATCGCCAGCCTGTCTTCAGTGTACCACAAGCCTCCAGGATCCTTCACGGACAGTCGCGTGCCAGTGCGCCGTATCACGCTACCGCAGCGTGCTGAAGCGACAGCGTCCGGCTCAACAGCTGAGCCAGCCGCTCAGCCCGAAGTGGCAGCGCCGATGCCAGGCATCCCTGTGGCAACTGTCATTCCCACGCCACAGGCTCCAAGCAATGACAACCTGATTGGTGATCTTCTCAGCTTAGACACCAGTGCTCAGATGGGTGGTGCTGGGGGTGCGTCAGACTTCCTCAGTGAGCTCGGAGGTGTCGGTGGTGGGTTAGGCGCTCCAGCCCCTGCTGCTGGTGCTGGCTTCAGTGGCGACATCTTCACCTTGCAGCCAGGTGTCTTCCAGGCGGGTACGTCCTTCAGTTTACCCAAAGAAGTCTGGCTGCCTTCGAACAAAGGAAAGGGTCTTCAGGTAGAAGGCACCTTTGCTCGCCGGCAAGGCCAGCTCTACATGGACCTGACCTTGTCCAATCGTGCCATGTCAGCCATGTCGGGCTTTGCCATACAGTTCAACAAGAACAGCTTTGGACTTGCACCGGCCACGGCATTGCCTGTTGGTGCTCCGCTTGGCGCTAATCAGAGCATTCAGGTGTCGCTGCCGCTCAACACTGTTGGGCCCGTCATGCGCATGGACCCACTGACCAACCTCCAAGTGGCGTTGAAGAACAACATCGATGTTTTCTACTTCAACTGCATGGTTCCCTGCTTTGCACTGTGGGTCGAGGATGGCCAGATGGATCGCAAGGTGTTCCTGGCCACCTGGAAGGATATCCCCAACTCAAATGAAGTCCAGCACACACTGACCAACGTGCCACTCACTTCGGATTCGGCCGAGCAGCGTCTGCAGTCAAACAACGTCTTCACAATTGCACGGCGCAACATTGATGGCCAAGACCTGCTCTATGTTTCGCTGAAATTTTCCAACAACATCTGGGTGCTTGGGGAGCTGAAGTTTGCCCCGACTGGCGGGAACGTTGCGCTGGCGCTGAAAACGCGCACGATGGACGTAGTGTCTGGTGTGCAAGAGAGTCTCGATTACTTGCTGCACACCTGAAGAACGATGTCATCTCAGCCCTCTATGAATGCAACAGAAGAACACATGCAAGCAGTTGTAGCAATTGTTTCAAATTTTAGATCTCTCCACGTCGTTCCTTTCCACCAGGCCGATAATACTATTTAGTTTTGGGTGTTTCTTCAGCATATTGCTGCAGCACTTTGAACAGCCCGCCATTTATATTCTAATCTAGAGGCTGTTGATTTGTCGGTGAGACCGGCGCAATGCCTATTTTGTCTTTTCTAAGAAAATCATTTTGCTTGGCGTTTAGGCCTCCACATTTTCCTTGTACGAAAGATATACGTGGTGGAGGAATTTGCTTTTTCTCTAATGCTTTAAGTGCTGTGGTGTATTTTTGTGCCGTCTGGTTGGATTTGTATGTAATCAATGGGGGCTGTTTATGGATGTGACATTAATGTCCGATCAGTGTTGCAATTTGGTGGACTTGGTATACTCTTCAAGATTTCCCAAGTTACTCCGGGCATCTTTTCACACACGACTTTTCGCTGTGATGCCAACTCAACTGTTTTCTTCACTTATCTTCACTTCATACCTGTAAAACATCGATAATCAGCGACTTTTCAAAACTTCCAAAAATACATTAAAAATACAATACCTGGTCATAAATCCTGGCACCGGTTCTTCCTTGCTCTGTGAAAGGTCAGCAAAATATACCCCAGTGGCTAGCCATGTGACAAAACAGCTGCATCTAGCTGTGCGGAAACGCAGAAAGGTTATAGAAGGAAGGACCCGTTGTGCTACGGTAGAACGACATTCTAGAACACCTACTCATTCCCCTTCCTTCCCTTCAATACTGTGTATTCTGCACGCTGAAAAAGATTTTCCGTGTGCACTAGCCGTTGAATGGCATGATCTCGATCCTGCTTCAGCTACGCCCAATACATGTATACGCGTAGTTGCTCGATCGCGCCGGTATACGCGGTCCGACCTGGTCCGACCAGCACACAGGTACTGGTAAGCCTGACGGCCGCAACTTCGTGCCGGCCATTTATCATGTTTATGGTACGGCCGGTCATGATCATGATGTCTGCACAGCTGTCCGTATCCGTATACGTAGATTTACGCGTCAATTCAATCACGAAAGGGGAATCCCGCGTCGTGTCTTATTTCAATGTTACGCGTGTCAGGCTCGGTACAAGAGAAGGGAGGAAATGGCACTGGTCACGTATCACCACTCGTCCAGAAACGCTCCCAGAATCTTCTTGGCCTCTGTGGCGTTTCCTGTCTTGCTTCCTTTAGTGTTTCCAGTGTCCGCGACATTTTCGGTGATCTTCGTGTCTGCAAAAAAGGTAGATCTACGTGCTAGGGCACTGCAGCTCCGAACCTAGCGCTCCTTGGCTTTTACCTGTGTAATACGGCTAAGATCTCATTCATGTGCAAAAGTGAGAATAGCTGCAACGACAAGCCAACTGGTTTGACTTCAAGCAGACGCGTTCTATAATCGTTCTTTCTTAATTTTTTTTCGCTGTTCATGCTCCTCTTGCCCTTCAGAACGCAACTGGTGCGGCAGGTCAGTGAAAGGCTCGAACCCATCGGTGGCAGTGAATTTTCAGCTGCAGCCCCCGCCCCTCCTGGCCCGAGTTGCTGTCGGACCGGCTGGTCCGTGACGAGAACGGTCGACTATGCCTTGAAACCTCGCGCAGGCCAGGATGAGTGCAGACAGAGGTGAGTGGTCTCCCGGTCATTTTTTTTTTCAAAAGACCATTTGCGAGTGGTTTGCAGTTTGTCTCCTTTGGCCTTCCAGTGTATCGTGGTGTATTCTTTTTGTTAGCTATTCTCACGGTTGAACGGTTGAAGTTGTGCTTAACCCAGCTTTTACCACCTGCCGTTTCAAATTCAAACCCCGTATACCCCGGCTCATATTCTGGCGCGACGCTTGGCAGTCGAGTCCGAGAATTCCCTTTATAATGGACCACTTGCACGATAATCGGCCGCCATTTTGAACGGGGATAGCTCAGCTGGCCGGCCTGATCGAGTGGCCTGCACTGCGCGGTTGAACAACCAAACCTTCAGCTTCCGCAGAAAGGCCTTTCGGTTGTCAAC
>JAOWAR010154182.1:0-11009 GCA_028571005.1 Clathrina lutea
GGGGGGAAATTTGGAGTGACGCGAGATTGGCCAAAAACGGGCCCGTCTGCGCCCACCGTGTTTGGTGACGAGCGAGGGGGCAAGCGGTTTGGCATGGTCCTTAAGCCTGGTTCGAGGCTAGGATACGTACGTGTCTTCAGGCCAAGGTCGCCCATCCGGCCGCCTCCTGGTCGTGCACAACATGCACAAGCCTTGTATGCTCGTTCAGTCCCCGCTTTGCAGAGCAGCCGGCGGTGCACCCATCGGGCAGGTGAATCTTCGCGGCTTTCTGCGTTGCGGGGATTCGTCTTCACCACCACCTACAGAGTCCTTCAGTACATCCCCTCATCGTCTGGACAAAGACAGTTTCGGCCAGGAACTGAACTGCGGCAACATCGTCGGTTTAGATTTCGTGCCCATGCATGGCCATGCCGGACAGTTGCGCGAGACGCTCATATGCATTGCGCGCGCTCGAGCATGGCTCGAGCTTGGCGCGGCGATCACGAAGTCGCGCAGCTGCGCGAGTGCACGTGCCAAAGTGCAGATCCATATGGATGGAAACTACAGTAGCTAGGCTCTAGCCTGCATGCTGGAACGTCCACGTAGCTATAGCTACGCGTGTTTTCCTGCGCCTGGCGTTCGATCCGGGCGAACGGTTAAAAGCCTACGTCCATGCCACACAATAGTTAACGGAGAGGTCGTCTGCTTGGTAAAGCTACCTGCGGAGCGACCATCAGTTGTTCTCGTCGTCTTGCCACTCAGTTTTAAGCTTTTAGCTGCGGACGTGTCTCTGGTGGTGTGCCTAAGAAGCGATATTTTGAAGCTTATTGCTCGCGCCAAAATGAGCGGCCAATCGCCGGCTGTTGGCACGAACGTATTGGAGTTGGCGTCCAGTTCGACAGCCGCTGAGGTGGTGGAAATTCTTGACAGAGTTGGCTGGGATGCCATTGACAACGTTGTCTTTCCTTTTCGATGGAAAACATCAAGCGATGTTGGAACACTTCTTCATGTGGCTTGCAAACGCCGGTGGTCGGGCCTGGTACGGCAGCTTTTGGAAAGAAACGCTCGGCCAGATCAGCGTAGCCGAGACCTACTCCTCACTCCACTTCACATAAGCGCCTGGTCTGGTGACGAGAAAATCTGCAAGCTGCTTATCGCCTTTGGCTCTGCTGTAGATGTTGTCAATAAGCACCAGGCGACTCCTCTGCACTGGGCACGAGCAAGAGCCCGGGAGACCGTTGCAACGCTACTCCTGGTCTCTGGGAAGGCTGACATTCATCGCCGCGATTGTTCTGGACGTACACCTCTGCACTGGGCAAGCTCAGCAAAGGACTCAGACCAAATAGTGCAAATTCTTGTGGATCGTGGTGCTAACGTCACCCATTTGGATGAAAGACGCAACACGCCTTTACATGAGGCAAGCTACTGGGGAATTGACCGTACAGTGGGGCGTCTCATGAGATTGGGAGCTGATGTGCACATGGAGAACCATGACCAGCATACACCCTTGTGTATGGCAGTGCACAATGGAAGACAGAGTACGGCTACTGTCCTTCTGGAGAGTCTTCCCAATTCACATGCAATTGCCAACACCCTCAGCAGACACATGCAGCTGGCATTGAAGATTGGTTCGAAGCAGCTGCTCACATTTCTATGGAACACTATGAAAGCTGCCAATGATGAAATGAAGGATGAAGTGCTGAGGTGTGCTGTAGAAAGCTGTGATCTTTCAGCCAGCAAGCCTACCAGCTGGCCTTCTAATGAAGATGAGTATCTTGAGGTTCTGCAAAAGGCAGTTGGAAGGCAACATGGGGCTCTTGCTATTATACTCTTAGCGTGCAAAGAAGATACTTTGCTGAAAGCTGACTTGAGGCTTTTGTGCGGCCTCCTCAAGCTGATACCAAAGAAAACGGCAATGGATCTCGCCCTTCGTATCTTGTCACAACCAGGACTTGTGGCTGCTGCTGATCAAGAGGTTGTGGATGACCTCTTCGAGATGGCTCTGGAGAAATCTTTGGAAAAGTTGCTTCAGCTGCTTTGCAAGGCCGGTGCCCTCCGCAAGTCGGCTAGCAAAATCAAAGAGAAGGTTTTGCGAAAAGCAGCCACCACTGGTGATTTACCCCTAGCAGACCACTGTATTGCCCACGGTGCACTTCTTGTAGCAAATCAGTGGGTGCGGCCGACCCCGATCGACATTGCCATGCAAAGAGGACACAGCCGTCTTGCACATAAGTTGATTAAGGCGTTGGATGACCAAAAGCTGCTCAGCTTTGGAGAGCGGGCTGCAAGCACAGTTCTCATACGTGTGGCTGGTCCTCCTGGAGTGGGAAAAACCACCTTGGTGGAGTCCCTGAGAACGTCACGCCTCTGGGGCTTCTTCCGATGGGAAAGCCAAGCAGACGAAGGTGACAAAAACTTTCTAGCTCGCACGAAAGGCATCAGAGTCAACACCTTCAAGGACTCAGATGGCAAGACGCTTATACGAATCCTAGACCTCGGAGGACAAGAAGACTTTGCGTCCGCTAACCAGCTGTTCATTGGCCAAGGCCAGATTCCCACTATCAACATCATTGTCATCTCGTCAACCATGGAGTATGCACAGGCAGAAGGCACAATCATGCAATGGTTGGCGTTTTATGCCAGTCGCTGCGACAAACCTCTGGGGGGTTCCACTACCTACAATTCAGCACCTTTGCAGCGAGGTCGCCAGCCTACCATAGTTGTTGCAACACGGTCAGAAAAGGCAAGTGTTGATCATGTGCAAAGTATAGATAAGGCGTTCAATAAGGCAAAGGCTCGCTTTGGACGATACCTGGATTTGGATGGAGGGCTGATACATGTCGACGCTCGCAAGTCGTGGAGCAAGGACATGCAGAACTTCCGACAAGTTCTACAAGCGTCAAAGCACAAGGTCTTAGCGGATGCTCCTCCACAAGCGGCCTTGTGTATTGACATCCAGAGAGCTCTTCCTTGGATCCAGAAAACTGTCCAAGGCCCAGTGATTTCTCGCTTAGACCTGCCTGAACTAATCGCTCAAGGTCTCAGCTCCTGGTTTGACACATTCGACAAAAGTGTGCTCCTCAGATATGAAGACCTGCTAGACGCAGCACTGAGACAAATGTCGGATGCATGTGAGATTCTCTCATTTCGAGAGCCAGAGCTGAAGAATGTTCTGGTGATCAGACCCCCGTGGTTGCTGGATCAAGTTGTCGGTGTTCTTTTGTCGCCAACCAAGTTTCCCCGGCCTCGAGTGGTTTATGACAAACTTGGTCGAGCCAACCGTCGGCTGGCTGAAGGCGCACTAGAAACAAAATTCTCGCAAATCGGCAAGCCTGCTGCTTTGGGTGGAAGAGATACCCTAGACATGGTGGCTGAAATCGGCATCTGCACTTTTGATGGAGAAGGCAGCAATTGTGATATGATTGTGCCGTCTAAGCTCCAGAACCGGAGAGACTTGCGAGGTGTCCTTTCCACCGAGCAAAGACCAACCGTCTGGTTTGGTATTCGTTTCCAGTGTAATGACATTCCACTGTCGGTGTGCCTCTTCCCTCAGCTACAAGTCCACCTGTACAACCTCTCTCAGAAACAATGCCAGCAGACGCCACGACTGTGGTCCGGGGGCCTCGCTGTCACTCTCCGCCACTGCGATGCTTTTGGTATCGTCGAAGCTCGGAACAGGCAGATGGAAATAGACATCATCATTGGAGGCGGAGGGAAGACTCTACGGGACTGCTATGGTTTGCTGCAGCTTCTGAAGGAGGAGACATTGCTGAAAGTCGAGACTTTCAGTCCGGGCTCTGACATCAGCGAGTTGATCCTCAGCAGCAGAGAGCTGTCTTCTCTCGACTGGAGCCAGAACTCAGCCACGCCGCAGATTGCCTACGAGAAAGCAGATGTGGAGGAGGCCATGGAGCACGGAGGGGACATCAGACCTCGAGGAGAAGTCCAAGCAGCAGAGAATGTCCAAGATCTGATGGTCATTCCTGAAAACCATGTTCGTCTCATGACTGCAAAATGCTATCGTCGCATTTGCCATCTGATGAACGAACGTCCCAAGTTTGGAGAGAAGTCTGCAAAGTGGAAAGATCTAGCGTATCGTCTCGGTATGCTGTCCCATGAAATGCCATCGAAGGATGAGACAAACCCAACTGGCTACATTCTGCAGTGGTGGGGGCAGCGCAGCGGTCTAAACACGATTGATCGTCTCGCAGAAGAAATGCAGGCTATAGGCCAGCTGGAGGTAGCAACTATACTTGTGGATGAGAAGACGCCACATTCTACTGTCTTTCTCAGACCAGGTGATTACAATGATGACTCAGCATTTCCAAAAAATGGTGATGAAAGCCAGGAATCCGGAGCAAGTGAAATTAAATTGTCGAACCTGCTGAAGATTGCACGCTGCTTCAATGACATGTTTGACAGTGAGCAGTTAGCAGTTTTCTTGGACATCTCACAGGGAGGTGACATCATTTCATTTTTACGAAGCAGTAATCCGCATATCTCTGCACAGGAGGCAGCTTATGAAGTGTTAAAAAGATGGAGGGAGGAGAAGGCTGACGACGCAACCGGTGTAGTTTTGTACAGAGTTTTGCACGAAAATCTGGATTTTAGCGATGTGGCATCGAGCTTCGAAGCGACTTTGCTGGCTGCAGACTGATGCTGCACTGTAGAAATGATCACAGAATCCACGCATTCAGCACTTTTCTGAAAGACTTACGGAATTGCCAACTTTTAAATTGAACTGTATTTTGTATTTCATAGTAGCCAGATAGGATTTCCATGAAGAAAAAAAGTGGCCAGTGTCTGCAATGTTGAATTCATTTTCAACGCAACACAGAAATATTCAGGGTTTCTCCACTGCAGTGAGAATGTCAACACAGTCTCCTTCTCTGCATTACCACAGCTGTTCCTAATCATAGCAGTCATTCTAATGTTGCTAATATGTTGCCAATATTTCCCTCCCACTTTTCTCCGAGGCTCTTTCTTGTTCTCGTTATTGGCTGGTTTTTTTTTCTCTGGAAGTCTCCTAGTTTCTTCCATCATGACCGTTATGAACTTCCTACCAAGCTATCCGTGTTTATGTTTTTTTTTTTTTTTTCCAATGTCACTCGCCACAATATTCATGTACCCTGATTGATTCATGTACGGTTGTACCAGACTGGCATGACAAGGCCTACATGAAGGTGTAGATCTACTGAGATCTATCAAAACGGGCTCACCTTCTTTTTCTCTTTTATGTTCATCGGAATGAAATAGATAGACAGTTTAGTTACATTATTGGCTGGTTCATCTTGACCCGGAATGAATAGAATACTAGTGATACGGATCCGCTGCAGTCATGATAACGCCAGCCACCTGAGGCATACTGACCTGCATGCAGCATGGTACTCGTGCACTTCATTTTGGAGGATCTACGCAGGCTATACAGACTCAGTTCAGAGATCTGACCGAGCCGTCACCAAGTTGCACTAGAAGACCAATCCCTCACAAACAAAGGTCAGGTACCCCTTCACGTTAGGTAATGACTATGTTCGTTTGGGTCCAAACTGGCCTTTTGGCATTGGGCAAACATGGCCTTAACTGGGCCCTTTGTAGAGCCGATTTTGAGTTTCAACAAGAATGTATTGGGACTTGGGCTTATCTCATTCAGGGAGAAAAGAAAAATGGTTTCCTGCTATCTGAGGAAAATGTCCCAGGAAGGACCGCGGAACCCACTTTTCTTGTTGAAACCTCTGTGTACACACCTGAGGTAGCCGTGATCGCTTCCATACATATTAGGGCTGGTCTCCAAAGGACAGAATCAGTTTCAGCCACCACCTGCTGTGGAGTGGCAAGGGTGGTTTTCGAATCCTGACCTTACTTTGAAGTGGTGTCGCAGGTGGTCTCTAACATGGCTGGCCCACCAAACCTACAGGCAATCTTTGGCCTGGGCATTGCCATGGCATTACCAAGACGAATCCTACCAACAGTACTGTAGCAATCAAATTAACAACGCTGTCAGCCATAGAATGCCACAAACCAATCACCTAGCCCGTTTGAAAACGGCGATCAATTTTACCACGTACAGCTTATACATACAGTTGATACAAATGGGAAGATCATTAAAGAAAACAGATCAATTGCACGGATTTCCGAGCCTACTGAGATCCAAGTTAATGATTGAAAAGTAGAAAATGAAAGAGAAAAATGCTGGAATAAGACAATCCTAAAGGAATCACATGTAATGAATGCACAGTGACTGGCAGCTGGGGATTCTTAACATACACATTGGCGAGGGTGAGAACATTGGTCGAACGGTGGAAACTAAATTGAGCATAATGATAGCAAAAAAATGAGGTGAAACAAAATTTGGAAGAAGAGACCACTAATCCGTGGACTAAATGCAAAGAAAAAAAAGCAGAAAGAAGGAACAATCCACTCGGGATGTTGCCAAAGTTACTAGCTTCAGTCAAGATGTGATACTCACCACAAATCCCCAAGCTCTGGAAATGATCTTAACGCCAATTGCTAATTCGGCAGTGTAGGGTGGCGCAGTCAAGTGTCAGCCCCGTGCATCATACACCGATCTTAGTCTTCCTTCAACTCGCTCTGCACAAGTTGTAAAGGCACATGAGACATCAGCAAAATGTGTGCTGCACTCTTAGCATTATTTTGCTTCACACATTTGACCGCGTACATCCTGGACATGAACCACCTATGCTGACGTATCTAAAGAGAATAATTTTATTATAGCACCTTAAAGTAGCCCTTGGGCTTAATTGTACCATCATCTTCACACACATCTTCACACACATTAGCATAGATGCCTCGCGCCCAGGAAGAACGTAGACACAAGTGCGAAGAATTAAGGTCTGTAACCTTCCGCGGATGGATGAACCTGTTAACAACGTTGTTTTTATGCAGCAGATAAACTGAGATTGATCCACTAGATATCCGTGTCGGATGACACCCTACCTGTGGGAAATGCCAAGACGGCGTTCTAGCTCACAATGGTCAGTTAGTTTCTTTGGCCAGACAAGGCAAGAAAAAGATTAACTGATTGGCAAAGGCATCAGAAGTCATTTTCTTGAAACATTTCAGTCAAAACATTTCAGTCTCTCTGCACATCTGTAGCTCTGTCAATCTCATCGGGTTGAAGTCAATTAAGGATTGTCCTTGTCTTATCAAAGGTTTGTGTTGCCAAAACATGCTGGGGCTTATTTTTAAAGGCATCAAAAGCAGCTTTTGGATCCACAATTTTCACCTTGTCGACTTCTGTCTAAGCCAATGAGTTATTGCGTGTGTATTGTCAGAATGAAAAAAATAAAAAAAAAATAGAAGAGAGGAAAGGAAAGTTTATGGCTGGATGACGTTGCATGTCATCACCTTGTCACTTGTTTCAGCATCTTTCGGGGGAGGGGCACTTTCTGCGGCAGGAGCTTCTCCACCTTCGCTTGTCTCAGGTTCTTCCTGCTTCTCCTCAGTAGCCTCAGTCTCCTTCTTCTGCTCAGAAGTAGAGTTTTTATCTGCTGGTGCTGTGACAGCATCACTGTCAGTCTTCTGGTCCGGTTCTTCTTCGGCCGCAGACTTCCTAAATGTTGATGTGGCATTGCTCTGATCTATTCCATCGAACTCAGCGGCCTTTGCCAATCCATTGCTGTTGTCTGATTCATTCTGATCCGTCAGCGGCTGCTGCTCAACGTCCCTTTCGACAGCTTTGCTGTCTGCCTGAGATCCTGCCATCACATAGATGCAAGCAATGCAGCAATGGTTTAATTAATACACAGTGGGACTAACATTGGTACAATACTACAACTGACTGACCATTCAGTTCAGATAACTATTACTTGCAGGGAGGGCCCTGCAAGTAAAATTGATTGCTCTTATTTCATGTGATACCACGGCTTGACATGTAAACATCGCACTGTTTGGCAGTCCAGAGTATTACACTTTCTATCCATGCTAACATCATGCATACACCTCCATGTTGGCGCACATGATGTTTGAAAGATCATAGCAGCTTCCTTACTGACTCCTCGGTGGCCAACTCAGTAAAATGTATGACAAGGACAGAAGATACAACTCATTCTGATTCTGAGTGTATAGTTTCTCTCTCTCTCTAAGTAACACCTTCATGTCATCATCCTTAATAAAAAAATTAAAAAAGAAAAAAAAGAAAAGAAAAAGGATGGGCAATGGTGCAGCTTCTATGCCAGCCCGGGCTATTTCATCCTCAACCTGGAAGATGACGTGACTAGCAAATTGGGAACACTGATACCCAGTAAGCTCAATTAAAGGACAGTCCAGCATGAGCGAGAGGTCAGAATCGTACTGAAGGCAAAAATTGCTCTTACTCCGATGATGTAAAACAAAAGGACTTGACTAGCAGTGTCTATCCCACTCCTCTCTAATTCCTCTCATTTTGCTGGCTTATCCGGCCCAGTGATAAAGACCTTAGTACAAGGATCGAAATGTCAATCTCAAAAATCTATTTTCCAGGTACTTTCTACCTCTTGATGTCATGAGCTTCCTTAAAAATTTCCTAGCAGATCTGAGTACCACTCTCATATCAAGTAATGGCATTTACAAGCTCACTGATGAAAAACGTTTGTAGAACCTACCCTTAAGTCAGTGAAACTCAAGAAACACTTCATAATTATAACAGACACAAGGGCAGGTAGAATAACGATGGTAAATTATACGAATGGTGAGAACAGACGACGTTTCGGAGTCTACTCTGTTGTCAGGTTTAGATATTGTTAAAACAGAGAAAATCTTTTGGGGCTTCCACAGTTTTCTTTCTGTTTTAACAATATCTAGACTTGACAACGGAGTAGACTCCGAAACCTCGTCCATTCACCATTCGTGTCATTTACCATCATTACTCTACGTCCGCTTGTGTCTGTTATAAATAAAGTGTTTCGTTCATTTCCTTTACAAGTTCACAATACATTTCTTCAACTCCTTGCCACCAGTCATCTCTTAACATTCAGATCAATAAAAACCAGTAGTGCCCCCTTTTAAGCAACACCCTGGAAATGTCTGTCTCGCACTTGAACCCAAAGGAGACTGTGCAACAAACGCAGTAGTACAATTGTGTTGAGGTTAACGTCCAAGCAGCACACGGCATACGCACAATTCTTCTAGAAGTGTGACAAAAGTAGTATATTGAAGGGTCCTTGCCTGTCTGGTAGAGTGGATTGACTCGCAGAAGATCAAGTGTTTTATTCTGGCTCTTCGAACTCCACCGCTGGCCTTTCTGGCGTATCCGGGTGAAGTCCCGGAGAAGGAGAAGCAATGCGATGATTATGGCAACACTGCAGATAGCGATCACTACTCCATAGAGTACACCATTCATTTCGTCCGAGTCATCTGCGTCTGAAAGAATTGCGAGCATGGTAAAAGTATGCATGTAACAATTCCTTTGCAAGAAGTCCTGAGTCAACCTCAAAATGCAAGCAAATAGAACCAATACACGTTTGACCCAGGATTCTCAAAAAGGTATGTGGCCGTGGACAATTTTCAATCATCCAGTTTTTTTTCTGTGTTCCCTCTCATGACTGAGGGGTAGGCCGGGAATAAACACCTTAGATGAAAAGACAAGTGCTCACTTGGGCATGGCAATGACATTTTGGAGCCAATGTATATTTGTCTGAGCAGTGGACATTGAGATCTCCTAAGTCAGCTATTGCCGATAGCTAGATATCGATCGCTAGGCACTGATTGCACCGATCACAACAGGTTTAGTTTCCAGGCTGCGGTTTTGGAAAGCAGAAAACGATAAATGCACGCAGTACTAGTTCAGTTTCTTCCCGGCTGAAGAATTGCCTCTGAATGGAGCCTCAGTGATTCACCCACCGGTCTCGGTATCCTAAGTGAATGTTTTATCAACTCTCCTTATTTGTTTCCTGAAATTGAATATTCCACTCGGAATTCTCCTGGTGAGATTCTGTTTTCCACATGTTGCTTACTTCTGAATATTCTCTAAATTGCTCTTTATGGCTGTAACGACACACTGCTACTTTGATTTCTTCTCAAAGGGGAAAAGTGGTTGATGTCAAGTTCTAATTGATCAACACTCTAGCTGAAGTAAAACTGATGTGACTAATGAGGCAAAGACAATTGATGTTAACTGGTCCTTGACTGTTTTTTTTAGGACGTTTCAGTGTTAGAACACCACATCATTTCACACGAGTACAAGGTAGCCAAGAGAGAGAACAGGCTGTTTTTTATTCAGTGCTGTTGTTGGTGGTTTCATTATCTTGTGGTGTATTACAGTGTGTGCATAAGGTGTGAGTGAGAGATCCGCACTGGTGTGGACGGGAAAGTGCCGAAGAGGTGCGTGCAAAATAACTAAAGTTGGAATGCTGGAAACGCACGTGAAGAAGAAGTGATGAGCATGCGCACTGAGGAATTAATCTTAGAGCTGAGGTGTGAAAAGCGGTATGCGCATGTGGAATAACTAGAGAGTGCAAGAAAATGAGTAAATGACATGGTAAGTTGAATTATCCTTCACACTAAGAAATCTAGTATCAAATTCAAGCTTTTTCCACACATATACCTCTTTCGCACTTTCCCATCCACACCTGTCAGACTCTCTCTCACACACCTTTCTCAATGCACACATTGTAAATGGTCACAAGTGACATCAACAAAACTCAGTCTGTCCTCTCTACTTGCTACCTTGTATTTCAGATGGGAGCTGATTATTGTGTAGCTGTTACCAACCAAAATGTCGTCATGGAAACAACCATTTAACATTGGCTTTCTTCGGTTGAACACTGTCTCGCTGGACACCTTCCACTTCACTTTATACCAACTAGAATTTGATGCTTGCATGAAAGGGAAGAGAATATGTCTTTCCTGGCCTCCAGTAAGAGGTTAAAACATTTAGATTTTTTCAAATAAAGCACTTTCCTGACTTGCAACCAAACTCTCGAACTTGAAAAAATCTTTTATTCAAGCCCTACAAATGATGGTGGCAACGTTTCGGCCACTACACGAGTGGCCATCATCAGGCAATAACACAATGAACAAACTAAAGTTCAACA
>JAOWAR010154193.1:0-11009 GCA_028571005.1 Clathrina lutea
GAGGAGACGAGGCTAGTCGGTTGCAACTTAAATAATAATTAACTGCTAGCCTATCCATTTGCGTGCACCGTGATCTGAATGGCTCTAGATCTAACCATGAGTAATGGTCCACTGATTTGTCATATGATAAAAGAATAATATTCTTTACACAGCTGTGCACACCGTAACATGGCTGTAGCAAGTTAACTTTGTCCAGGACAAGCAGCAAGAAAAGAAGTTGTTTCAGAATAAGAAAACATCACAGCAGAAGGTAAACTATTTCTACCTCAGGTTCAAGAAGTTTTGCAATGGGAACGGTGTGCCGTCTGGATCTTTTTCAGACATCCATGGCTTCCCTATTTCATTCGTTGTTAGGTGCTCAGGGTGATCTTGGAGAGGCAAGTGAGAGGCTAGAGGTACAGCAACAGACTTTGAGCAGCAAAGAGGAAGAGCTTTCAAATTCTTATTCACTTCTGCAAGTCACCATCGTTCAGAAACAAGAAATTGAAGAAGAGCTGACCAGATGAGAATTGTCCATCTCTAAGCTGCAGAATAAACTAACTGCTGAGGAGGCCACACTCACTGTCAAGGTGGTTGCCCTGGCCGAGAACGACAGCAAACTTGCTGAGAAGGATGCAGAATTGCCCAAAATCTACACCACCTTAGCTGACAACGAGGCCTCCCTGGCCAACAAGAATACCATTATTGCTGAGAAGGACGCCACCCTCGCTGAAAAGGATGCCGCCCTCGCTGAGAAGGACAAAACCCTGGCCAACAAAAATGCTGCACTGGCAGACAAGGACACCACTCTAGCAGACATGGAGAAAGTCCTGGCCAACAAGAGCACTACCCTTACTGACAAGGACATCCAGCTTCATATATTGGAAGCGAGCAACAATGGTAAGATTTTTCTAGCTCTACAATGGTTATAAACGTTTGCTAAGTGCTTCACATCTCAAATGCTTGCTTGAATTTTTCAGCGTTAATTTCCTGCAAGGCAGTCAGATATAGCAATGATCGGCTGTGTTACCCCTGCTAGCATTGCGGGTTGTGTGCTTAAGCTTTGATATGCTTCTGTCGGCCGTAAGTTTTCACTCAGTATACCTCTGCAATTTGATGCACGGGGATGAACTTGGTGAATCAAAGTAAGCTTACAGCAACTGTTCAACCAGCTTCGTGCGATAATGGACAATCATTATTAGCTCACATTATCATGACCGATTATACACACAGCAGTGGACAGGTCTTCACTGCCTCCATTGCCTAATGTTAATCTAGCGCAATCATCAATTCCTTCTTCTTGTTTCTTGTCCTGTCCTGGCTTCATTCGTTTTCACTTCTGAGCATGCCGAAAGAACTCCATGAGCAACACAAAGAGACAACACAACAAAAGGATCTCCTCACTACGAAAATCGAAGCCACGGCAGCTGCCCTGGATGAGCTTCAGTGTTCAATCTTCATGCCCAAGGTTCGACGGTACAACGACAGCCTGGTAAGATGACTTACTCTGTATTTTTGCCACGACCCAGCTAGATGGGCGGCAAGAAGATATTGACGCGATTGCTGTATCCTCACAAATGACGTGCTAAAGAAGGATCCATGCAGGTTTGTCTGGTGAAATGTTCACTGGAAAGAGACACTGCTACGGATCCGTGGCCTAGAAAAATGGTGTTAAATGTATAGAAAGTTGTGTAAGGGGCGCTGAGTGATTCCTCATTCTAAGTATACACGCCCCTAGTGAACGTGACGAAATCGAAGAAAACTATTGAAAAGAAATGTGGTGCTCGCAGAGCAGGGAGGTGTTCTGTTGAGATGCACTTAGAAAGCCTTATTGAACCAGGAAGTACACTAGAAATAAGTGGCCGGGCCTAGCGTTAGCGCCAGGCACAGACAGAGAGGGACAAAATAAAATGAGGAAGAAGATAATCATTATACACAGGATTCAAGTCACAGAAAAGGAAATGCGCAAAAGACGGCTTGACATAGCTAAAGGAAGGACCCCCTAGAGAGGAGAAAATTGCTATCTTTCACTTGTTTGTATATCCTGGTAGAAGAATGAATAAGGAATCGTATGCTGAAAACTGCGTGGAAAAATTCGAAGGGGTAGTAATCGAAAAGTGCCCTAGAAAGGCGAGAGCTTTGCCGGGGCGTGAACAAATTCCGATTGTTCGGCGGGACTGCGCCTCCAAGTCTGGTTTCTCAAAATAGCTGCAGGGAAATTACCACTTGTGGGAAACCGACTTAGCACTCAGCCCGCATAAGTCTCCACCTATGTAGTACCTGAAGCCGTGCCAACAGTCGATGTCCGCAAAAATTCTGCAATGCGTAGATCTACAGAATATTAGAGACCGAATGGGGAGATACCGTATTCTCAGCCTTCTTTTCAGTCAGGTTGTCAAGTTGTACATCAAGCCAAGTAGTTCCTCTTTCCCAGTATCTAATATAATAATAAAAGCAGCTTACAGCAATATCTAAAAGTAGTGCAAATTTGCCTGTCACAGCAACATAGACTCGTATCTGTTTACGTCTTGGAGTGCACTGCATGTGACGCTGAGCAGTTTGTTCCCCTGTCTCGTCGTCGGTCGGGCAAGCACCCGTATAATATTAGCCTGTCGTCTCGCTCTCCTTTCGTGTAATCGGCAGTGGTCCGTCGAACATCGACACATTTGCTGCTCTAACGGGCATGGACCTGCCGAGCAAGCAGGACAAATTGGCGAGATACAGCTGGGCGATCATGGACGTGGTGGAGAAGGCCGTAGAAGAATCGGTAAACTGGTATTTCGCTCCTCGGTGAAAGAGCGAAGTGCCTTCCTTTGCGTTGAAGATAAGCTAGATGATGTGCCCATTGAAAACTGACAGCAAAGGCACCACAGAACAAGACAGAGGCTGTTGCTTGCACATGACTTCGGTGAATGCTACGCGTGCATACAACTCCGCGTAGATATACGCGTAGATCTGTGCCCGAGAGATTAGGTTACCTTCGTCATGTTCGTTGACGCGGTGAGATCGGCTCTGATCACGCTTGCATGGTTGATCGAACGTGGCAAGCGAGCTTGTGCACGCGGCGGATCCATAAAGATAGCATCATTCCTATGCCAATAGGCTCTGGCCCAAAGCATACCACAAGAAAGCAGATCCACACCAGAACCGAAAAAGCACTGTTTCTCGAACCTATGCGTGAGTGAATGGAGATGCTCGGTCCGCGGCCTTGAAGAAGGTCGATTTTTCTGCGCAAAGTTCAGCGAGGTTTGCTGGCTTGAAAACACAACAAATGTGTTGACGTTTGGTCTAGAAGAGGGACTAGGCTCATGCAAACACCTGGATACCAAGAAAATAAACGGTTTATTCTATGCACACAGTGTGAGATGCCAGTTCAGGAAATTTGCCTAAGGTAAGGTGTGCGTGTCATAGCATTTCTGGCCATAAAATCCTCCAGAAGTTTCTCGTCCCAACTCCGGGTAGCCCTCCAGGCTTGTTGCAGCAGGATTTTTCCGGTCAAGTGAACTGGCGCACCCAAGCCCAGGAGGCCGAACAGCGATGCCACTGCACAAAGAAGGAGTCTCCTCGACCATCCAGCAAACTTACCCGATGCAGCGATCTCTACGTGGCACAGCGTTAGAATGTCGGAATCTGTGTTCCACTCGACACCCGGTACCTTGGTACCAGCTCCTTCATCATTTTCAGTCGCGTTCCCCCCTCCACTTTCTCAAGTCCATGCGAGCTGCTGCCAGACTTGAGGTACTGACCTCCCGGAATTCATCTGCTTCTTCTGCTGTTGGCAAGCTTGTAACACAATCATCCACATATAGGCTCCTCTGCAACAGCTCAATCAGCAATTGTTCAAATTCAGGTCGGCGATCTAGCTCACCTTGCAGATGCAACTGCAGAACAGCATTCAAAATGTAAGGAGAGCAGTTGACACCAAAAGGCAACTTGGCTAACCTCCTAGTCATCATGATACCCTCCTAGTCTTGCCAAACAAAGCGTCAATATTTCCGATCTTCCACCCAAACGGTATCACAAAAAAGGTCTTGCGAATGTCAGCCTGCAGAGCTGCTGGATACTCCCGAAAGCGTAACAATAACCCGACCAAGTCAGGAAGAAGGGATGGACATGGGTTGACGACGCTGTTCAACGATCGCTTGTCTCGAGGATTCACCGATGCGTTGAACACCGCGCTAGTTTTTGTGTTGACTGCATCTGATCGTTTCACAGCATGATGGGGTAGTATCCCGGTGTTTCCAGTTGGGCCTCAAGTTCAACAGCACCCAATTCTGCATATTCCGTCATGATGACGTCATTATATGCCTCCAGCTTTCCAGCACGATCTAGTCGCTCCCACTGCCGTCGTGCACAACTCTGTGCTTGGTCCCTGTTGTCATCAGGGCGTTCTTCGCTCTTCCACAAGAGCCCTGCTTCATATTGTGTCCCGACTTTCTCCACAGGGAACGATGGGAGGCAGTGGCTTGTGTTCGCTGGCAGGGGCTTCTCTGTCTGCCACAGATGGCTGATCCTCTCGTCCCAGGTTCTAGGACTAGGGAAAATAAACGCCACCGTTGGTTGCTGCATTTTTCCCCGGGTGGCAGTGCACGTCGTCGCCTGACTCCCCGACAGAACCCGTCCAAGCTTCGTCTTCCAGGCCACCTCTTGCGACACAACCCACCTCTCAAGTAAAGCTGAGATACGGTGTCTGCGCCCAGTAGCAGATGTATCTCATCTGGAATATCTGGTTGCGCATGATCCATGAGTTGAACGCCTCGCTGACTCCAACGTTTCACCAGATCATCCGGAACTGTGGCAATGTGACTCCAAGCGTCCCCCTTTGCAGGGCTTGCACTTTCAGCAGGTGACCATCCGTTGTTGGAAGTTTGACTTGCACTCGTGTTGTCTCCTTCTCCTTCTTCTGTCCACCAAAGGACAATATATTGACCTTCTCTTTTCCTAGCACTACGGGCTTGATAGCCTGTACTAATGGGGTCGAGACAAACGACGCTTGCGCCCACAAATCAAGGAATACGTGGACGCGTACTTGCCCATTCTAGCCCGAAACTTGTCCTACCGTCGTCATCAGACGCACCTCTGATTGATTTTGCACAGACTGGAAATTCAATTTTGCAGCTGGCTGTCCGTTTCGGCTGGTTGTCTAGATTTGCCTTTGTGGCTGGCACCGGCCTGTGTACAACCTCACACAGGAGACTGTGGTGCTTCAAGCCACAGCACGCACATGTTGCGATCGAATGGCACTTGGTGGAACGATGCCCTTTCTTCAGGCAGTTCCAGCAAAGATTGTGCAGTCGTGCGAACGCCCTGCGATTCTCTTTCTGGAGAGACGAGATCCTTTCCTCCCAGTCGTCTTGGACAGCCGATACGCCAAACACACCTGCTGTGCTTCTTAGCTCTTCCTCGTCTAAAAAGGTGCCGGCTCGTTTTTCTAGCGCTCACAATAGCCCCGCTTATCACCTTCGCCAGATTGTCAATAGCCGAACTGGTGCTTTCCTGAGCCTGAGCTTGCGTTTCCCGAGTATCTTCACTTCTGCATGATGTGCATGGTGAGCATACCCCTTTCATTTCTTGCTTCACCTTCGCATACTCTGTTTCATCTTTCTTTGTTTCCGCACCCCGACCGCTCGCTTCTTGATTGGGGTTGGTGCCTTTAGATTTGAGTTCTCCTATGTCGGCCTTGAGCTCCTGAAATTGGTTCTTCAATTTCTTTCTCTGCTCCGACAGTTCCTTCCTCAGAACTTCGAGCCATTCATCAGAGCCCACCCGATCCTCCACGCCCATGGGAGTGGACGTTCGCTGGACGCTCGGTGCAGGCGTGTGCCACGCCCCATGGTCCTCACGTGCCGCATGACCAAATGTAGTGGTACGAGTGTTTGTGTGCCACGTACACGCGTGTGCGAGGTGGCGCCGGCGCTACAGCTGCTACTACAACTAGTAGAGTACGAGTCCGAGAATGTGCTATCTCTGGTGCGTGCATGAAATTTACGCTCCCGCTCCTGCCCTTGTTTGTCATCTCGAAAACTCTCAAGGTAAGCCGTAGCCGTTTCTTCTTCCGGTCTCATGGACTGTCGTGGTAGGTGTGTCTGTGTGCGTACTCCAGATCCATGTTTGTCATCATGCTAAGGCGTGTACAACTCCCAAGACACAACAATTATCGATGCAAGCCTGTCTTCCTCACCCAAGACCAGCCAGAGGTCTTCTTCTGATGAGTCCAACAAAATCAACACAACTCACCAGCTCGGGCAAGTGTAGACGCCCTGCGGACCTCCTGGAGCTCGGTCCTTGGCTCCACGTCCAAGCTGAGTCGTGCTGGAGGGCGTCCTTTGTTTGCCCTCTCACTTCTTCTCACTGTCACCACTCGCCTGGTTTCTCCATTGTCAATGTCCAGCTGTCCTGGCACGGTCGCCATAATTTTGTGCTTGCAACTCCCTGCAATCTGCCCTTTAGCCCAGTTCCCGAACAACACAACAGACGCCAACTCGTGACAGTAGAAAAGTGGTTGTGATTGAGAGAGAAGAATAAAAAGAAGAAGAAAAGAACTGAGCATGCATGCACGTTTATGTGAGGGTGGAGCAACAGCCTGGGGATATGGAGCACCATAGATGCCAAATATAGCCCTATCATAACAGGAATTGCTCACTGACACCGGTCAAATCCAAAAAAGTTGGTTCCTGGCCATCTTGAACCACTACCACCTTCACCTTTAGCACCACACGTGCACCCACACGTGACCATAGATCTGTTACACACACTTGTGGTACTGTCACCTTCCTCCCTCCAAACATATGCAAGATCACAGCTCGCGGCAAGCACAGACATAATGTGGTAATCTATCTGGCTCAGGCTCTAAGGAAACTGTGCACTCCACCACAATTCTCACCACTGGGGAACCTAATAAGCCTCTTGGCTTTGTAGCCAGGAAGTACATGCCTGCCTCCTACTGCAGCCCTCCACTACTGACTCCAAGTAACTGACGACAACCACGAACCTCTCCGACGAGAGTCAGAGCTCATATCACGACTACAAGACGAGAGAGCGCCGGCAGAAAGCCAAGCTAAGAAAAAAAACATAGAACACAAAAGAGCATCATCTGTAACTTACCAGGTTGCAGGAAGAGCAGCACGTTGCCACTAGGTGGGAAAAAAGACGAGTGAAAGGTGGGAGTTGCCACGGACATGCAACTCACGCTTTCTCCACTCGTTCCTGAGTTGACAACACTTCCTCTACCCCCCCAAAAAAAAAAAAAGAAAAGGTCTTCTTTTCCTACGTTTTCCACAAGAAAAGAAGCTCCACTCACCTCGGATAATAGCACCCTCACCTCGGATAACTAGCTGGCCAAGGCTGTTTCTCCTCGAAATCTCCACTGATTTTGACAAAGTAAGGAATGGCGGAAAGCTGTGCACCCCAGCTCGCCTCTCGTACCAAGCTTAACCCGATATGCGAAGTGCCATCGCCATGGCAAAACGAGAAGGACGCGTCCTCACACGGGAGCATCAGGAGAAGGTGCTCATACCCAGTCAACGGTATATGCAGCCAGATCGCCATGAGGGACAATCAAGACGCAACCAAAAGGCCATGGCTACGAGATCGCTGAAAGACCGTAGTCGATCAACGTCACCAAGTAACGCCGACCAGCAGAGCTCTAAACTGTGATAAAATTAGATCAGCTACTTGCGAGCGTATAGAGGAGGAAGCCTGTCCATTCTGAAGTCAAACTGAGAAAATCCTGTGCAGGGAAAGTTATTTTCATTCGCTAATCTCCTGCTTGAACATGCTGCAACACACGACAATGGCCGGTCGAAAGAAGCGTGAAAGAGGAGGAACTCGACGTCGACCGTCATGCAAGAAAGCAAAAATGCCAATCCCGTACCGGGAGAACCTCGCCCTTGGCAGCTCGACTGTCAGCACCAATTCCTGCCGTTCCTGCAATTCCCGTTGGAGTTCCATGAGCTTGGAAGACGCTGTAATAAGCCTGTCTTCCAAAATCAACGCAGCATGCACCACAGACCACTTTTGAATTTCTCCTTCCTCCGCCATTTGGATTGACATCCCGAGTGTTTGTGAACTCTGTCTCCATGGCAGCAAACATGACATGCATGCTGGAGGCTGCACAGTCTAAAATGTAGGGACCATCAGTAATCACACAATTCTGCTAGGGTAAAATAATAATGCAGAAACCCACCGTGGGGTGTTCAGTAAAGTATTGTTAAGGAAACGTAGACGATATTCTAGAAGTTTCTCTATGACAAACTCCAGCCCAATGGAAACATTTGTACCAACTTGACCTTTCTCTAAGATAGCTGAATACAGGTTTCAACTGACTTTCATTTTACCAAACACTCCGCCCTGGCCAATGTAGGTTTTCATTGTCCCAAACCGAATTCATTAGATTCAATGAACTTCTCAAGGCGTGGTTTATTCTGGTCGAAAGCAATGTCTTGCTCATTCAGAAGAAATGGGGTGTGCAATTTCCATTGATCCTTCAAATAAAAGTAACTTTGAGTAACTGCATTGGTTCGGTTTTGCAGAGAAATATTTCTTCAAGGCTTCTCGGTCTCAGACATGTTTCTCTGCTTGGTGAAGTAATTACAATATATATTACCTGATTAAATCTTTTCTTGTTTTTTTTTCTTAAGTGATCATTTTGGAATCGATATCGTTTACTCATGAAGGGGTTGCACAGGCGACTAAACTTAAAGCAATCAATGTAATCCGGAAATGTGCGTCAAAAGTTGCAAACTTACAACTGCATGTGCAGCGGCACAGCTAATTTCAGCAGCTTCAGGTCAAAGGTCGTACGGCATGCAAGCTCTACTTATGAAAATGGTCGGACATTATAGAATAAACAGGCTCAAACAAGTGAGAGACTGCGGTTTCGACACAACCCGTGGAGGCTGTTTTGCTTACGCTTTTCAGGAGAAATAAATGTTGAGTACCTTGGTGGAGCATACACATGCCCAAAATCGGTCACTTTAATAGAGAAGCTGTCCCGTTTCAATTTAGTAAAAGGAAGAAAATGTAAATTTCAGTTTAAAATACAAAGTTTCAGGCCTAGATCAAGGAGAGGATATTGTGGTCATAGCAATGACTGCAACATAGTCATGGCAGGCTGTAAAGAGAAGAGTGATATCTTCTTGTTGATTGTGTTTTTGTTCTGCAGTGGAATCCGCTCGCATGTCCACTTTGTGATGATACTTTTGGCCGATGTTACACAGCCATCTACAATGGTCGCCTTGTCGTGACTTCGAGCAGCAAATCCAAAGATTGTGTGATCTTCAGCACACCCAACTTAACCACCTGGACCTCCATAGACCCGCCTCCGAACACGGACACACCTCTTGGTCTGCTGTCACATAACCAACAGCTCTTCTTTTCTCTCCAGTCCCCCTGTATCTCACGACAACGAACTGCATTTGGTGCTCTTCAAGTTCTCAGAATCATCTCAAGCCCATCCTACACCTGCCACATGGATGAAACTACCCAATGGTCGGTGTCCAATAAAACAATGGTCCCCAACCCTGTTTGGATTCAGGCATTGGTTGGTGCTGGCTAGTGGTTTTGATGGGTTAGATTCTCTGTCTAATGTTGCAGAGTACTGCCTCGAGTCTAATCAATGGCTGGAACCAACTGAATGTCCGGCTCTTCCCTTTCCAGTCCAACAACAACACCCAGTCATGGGAAATAGCTACGTCAACCTCCTTGGTGGAATCGTCGCTTTCTTCAGTGGCAACTTCTGCTTTAAGCCTTCAACTTGAAAACGGTCTTCCATCGGGTGATTGGAAGCGAGACATACTTCCACAGCCTCCAGTCCCTGCATCCGGTGCGTGTCGTTTCCTCGGCAGTCTAGTTGTGGCTGGCGGTGGCAAGCCCAGAGAGAAATGTGACAAGGGCGTTTTTATTCTGGACAAGCAGAGTGAGGAATGGATACAACTTCCACCGCTCAAGAACGCTCGACAGCAACCAACCGTCATTCTCTTCTGACATCGCTTGTTGGCATTCAGGGGCTGGAAAAACGACGCCTGGCTTTCAGATGTTGAGCAGCTATTGATAAACCTAGACTGTTAAGCAAAAAACACCACGGATCATGAAAACCTAGGCTTAGTCTAGAGGTAGATTACCTGATACTCTCTCCATTTTCACCAGCTGTTAGAACAAAAACTCTTCTACTTGTTTCTAAAATGAATTTATGTTTTGAAGTTTCCCCTACCTCCAACTTGAAATTGTCTCCAATAATTGTTATCAAAACTAATTTCCAGTGTGAGCCTGTTTGGAACTGGAAGGGGAAACTGTTTGCAACTAAAGCATTTGCAAGTACTTTGGTGCCAATCGTAGAAAATGTGCAATTCCCAAAGTCATCACATGCTAGTTCCAGACTAGTGCATGCTGCGTGGTTGACAATGATTAGATTTAAAACAGAAACGTCTGATCACGAGGCGAAGGAGTAATTTATACTGAAATACACCTGACGTGCAATGCATAGCATATTGACTTTCATTGGCAATACGTTATCAAAAGCTGCCCTCGCTCAAAAGCGTCCTTGCCGTATCTGTCATAATCAGTCTCGCAGGAGACACAACTTTCAGTCCGTTCACCAAGTCAGGCTGTGAAGAGTTCAACATAGGGAGAGCGAAGCGTGTCTGTGTAATGGAACAAGAAACAACACCTACTGGCTAAAACTTTCAGCCGAAACTAGGAACAACTCTGACGCCTGCACCGTAAATTAGCAGCTGAGATTGGCAAGGACCGACAACGCGAAAGTGCGTCCCAGCTATTGAGGGGTCGTTCATCAATCATGCGGTCGGAGCGCGAAAGCGGCTCCGTTATTACAGGATGCTGAATAACGGCATGATTCAAAGCGTCGCCTTTTAGAACTGCATGAGTCTCTACTGTAGCATTTACGCACGTATAGGAGCTGTCAGATCTAGAGCACGAACGACTGAACTATCAAAGTTAGAAACAACACGCCTTTAGAGTTAAGTTTTGCCATAGTACTTTCTTACCGGCTCATCAGTAGCAAACACGGTAGA